>RJWM01014896.1:0-43820 GCA_004363535.1 Dasyprocta punctata
AAAACTGGATAAAGACCACACAAGAATACGTGTATTCTTATATCCCTCACAAGATTCAAACAATCTACACAAAAGTTTGGTAAACCAATCTAACATCTGACAAGGATAATACTTCATGACCAAGAAGCAAAGCTGACTTCACACTGAAAAACTAATCTATGTAATTAACTATATTAACAAATTTTAGAAGATGATTTTAATAGTTGCAGGAAAAAAACTGCATTTTTGAAGGAAATGGCTTCAATCTGATAAAGGGCCAGGGATATAGCTCAGCGGGGCAGGCACCTGCCTGGCAAGCATAAGATCTTGAGTTCAATTCCTGGTACCAAAAAAAAAAAAAAAAAAAAAAAAAAAAAAAAAAACCACCAAAACTAAAAAAATCTATAGGTAACACCACACTCACTAGTGAAAGAATTAATCCATTTTCCCTGAGATCCAGAACATGACAACAATGTCCACTCCCACCACTTCAACACAATGGACATTCCAGCGAGAGTAATCAGGCAACAAAAAGAAATTAAAGGGCATAACGATTGAAAAGAAAGAAGTTAAAACTATTTGTAAACAGCATAATGATGCATGTAGAAAATCCGGGAGAATATATATATACACACATATATATATACATATATATATATTTTTTTAATAAACTACACCAAAAACCCTACTAGAATTAGTTTACAGGCAGCAAGAGACAAGGTCAAAATACAAAATCGAATGCAAACGGAAATGAGTTACCACTTAACGCCCACCAGAACGGCGACATCAGAAAGATGGGAACAAGCGCTGCAAGGACACGGAGACACTGGACGCCGCACACCGCTGGTGCGGGTGTAAAATGGTGCAGGCACCACAGAACATGATGTGGCCATCCCTCGGGAAGTCAAATAAAGTCACCATGGGACTCAGTTCCGCTCCTGTGTTTATACTCAAGAACAGTGAAAATCTTAGGGATTAGAGAGACCCTGTGTCAAAGTAAAACAAGAAAAAAGGGGCGGGGGATATGGCTCAGTGCAAAGGACATAGGTTCAATCCTCAGTACTGGGGGAAAAAAGGATGTTTATACCAAACCTTGTATAAGAAAAAGCAGCATTAGGGCCGGGGGTTCAGCTCAGCAGCACAAGTGCCTGCCTGGTAAGTACAAGGTCATGAGTTCAATCCCCGGTACCAAAAGAAAAAAAAGAGAAAAGAAAAGAAAAGAAAAGAAAAAGCAGCATTATTCATAATAACTAAAATGTAGAAACCATCCAAACGTTCATCAACTGATAACAAGATAAACAAAGTCGTATCTATGCAATAGAATATTATTTGGCCATAAAAAGGGAAAGAAAACTGATACTTTCTACAACATGGATAAACCTTGAAAACATTATGCTAAGATGACAGATACAAAAGACTACATGTTGTAGGATTCCATTTACAGGAAATGATGTGTTATGGTTTGTGTCTAGGTGACCCCCCAAGCCTCATGCAGTCATGGAGGCAGCTGAATCTAGCATTTGTGATCAGTGTTGTCTAGCGCTGGGGTTGGCGGTACGAGTGCTGCACCCACCCAGGGGCGGAGCTGGCATACTATATAAGGGAGAGAAGAAGGCTGTTTTCTCTCTTTTGCTCTTTTCGCTCTTGTTGCTTGTGGCCCCCATGAACAGCTGCCCCTCAGCCACACCACCCTGCCTTGCAGCCAGCTGAGTAAGGACTGAAACCTCCAAAACTGTAAGAAACAAATCTTTCCTTCCTTTATTTTGGGCATCAGGCATTTTGTCTCAACAATCAGAGAAAAGTAACTAAGTCATGATGGTAACAGAAAAATTCTTATCTATAAAGAACGGTAGATTTGTGGTTCCTTTTTGGGGAGGGTGTTATGAGGGACTCCTTTCTTGGGGTGACAACACTGTTTGAGAAACAGACAATGGTGACAGTTGTAGAACACTGAATTTACTGAAATCTTATGAATTGATGAACTGTACACTGTAAAATGACTACAAGAGTGAATCTGCATCACTCTCATGAAAAACTCAGCTGCACTTCTATATATTAGCAACCTATAATCTAACAAAGAAGTTATGAAAACAATTCTATTCAGGACAGCACAAAACTGGAGCTGGAGGTATAGCTCAGCGGTATAGTGCCTGCCTGGGAAGCACAAAGTCCTGAGTTCGATTTCTGATTCCAAAAAAAAGCACAAAAATATGTAGCAATAAATTTATCAAAAGAACTGTTTGACTTCTACATTAAAATTGCAAAACACTGATAAAATCAACTAAACAAGACATAAATAAATGGAGAGCAATATGTTCAAGGATTGAAAGACAATATTGTCAGAATTACAATTCAACACAATTTCTATAAAAATCTCACAAGGTGTTTTGTGGAAATTGTTAAGATGATTCTAAAATTTATATGAAAATTCAACAACCCTAAAAATGCAAAACAATTTTGAACAAAGTTGGAGAACATATTCTGCCTAATTTCAAAAGGTAGTAAAGATTATAGTAATCATCACAGGATAGACTTGAAATCAAATAGGCAGTACAGAAATAAGCCCACACATTTTTGGTCAACTGAGCCATGAAAAAATGCCAATTCAATAGGGAAAGAACAGTCTTCTAAATAAATGATGCTGGAACAATGAGATTGATAAGCAAGAAGAGAAATAAAGGAAGAAAAAAGTTACGCCCTTACATATATATTATATATATTAATATATATAATAATAATAAAGGAAGAAAAAAGTTACACCCTTACATATATATTATATATATTAACACAAGATAAATCACAAGCCTAAATATAAAACTTAAAACTACACAATTTCTAAACTGGGGATGCTGGTGCCTGCCTGTAACCCCAGCACTCAGGAAGCTGAGACAGGAGAACTGCAGCAAGTTTGAGGCCAGTCTGGGCTAAACAATGACTTCAGGTCATGTATCACAAGACCTTGTCTCTAAATTTAAAGGTTTTCAAAAACTACAATTTCTACATTAGAACACAGAAAATCTCTGTGGCCTCTGGTTTGGTAAGATTTTTTTCAGCTATACAACCAAAAGCATGATTTATAAAAGAAAAAAAAATTGTACAACAAACAATTAAAACTCAGATTTTTTTCCTTTAAAAGCACCATTGAGAAAATTAAGACAAGCCACAGACTAAAACATCTGGTCATAAATTTCAATCGAGAATATATAAAGAACAAGATAGCCAACCAAATTTTAAAATGGCAAAATACTTTAAATGAGGTTTTTTTTTAAGCTAGGAAATACTTTTTATAACTCAATATTCACACTTAAAGTGAGTTTTGACCAAAAAAGATATAAATAGCTAAATACATGAAAAGACGTGCAACATCATACAGTCCCTATAGAAATTCAAGTTAAAACATGATGAGATTTTATCACTACGGATCCACTACAGAATGGCAATAATTAAAAAGACTGATAATCCAGGTGTTGTCGGATTATAAAGAAACTAGGATTCTAGTATCATCCTAGTGGAGAGACAGAATAGCATAGTGACCAGTCTGGAAAACATTCTGGAAGTTTAAAAATCTGTAAACCAGTCGGGCATGGTGGCACATGCCTTTAATCCCAGCACTTGGGAGACTGAGGTAGGAGGAGCGTTGTGAGTTCGAGGCCGGCTTGGGTTACAACGCGAGCGCAAGGCTGGCCTGAGCTACATAGCGTGACCCTGCCTCAAAAAACCAGGGCTGGGAGTTTGGCTCAGTGGCTTAAGCACCTGCCCTGGCAGGTGTGAGGTTGTGAGTTCAATCCCCGGTGCCGCAAAAAAAAAAAACAAAAAAAAAAACCTGTAAACTATCTCTAAAGATCTGGAAATAACCCAGACTTTCATCAGCTAGTGAACGGATAAACAAATTGTGTTATATTCATACAATGGAATGCAATTCAGCAATAAAAAGCCACAATTACTGATACATAAAAAAGAAGGGAGAAAGTCCAGAACATGCCAAGTGATAGAAGACAGATAAAAAGTTGATACATTACAAAATATGATGTCAGTTACATAGAATTTCCAGAAAAAGCAAAACTATGACAGAAACAGATCAATGGCTGCCTGTGAGTAGGATTGAAAATTAGCCTAAAGAACTTTCAGGAATGGTAAAAGTTCTCTAAAACTGGATTGTGGTAATGATTTAGCACTGTGTATATTTACTGCAACTCATCAAAATGACCTGTATCGGTGAATTTATGATAGTAATTACACCTCAATAAGGCTGTTTTTGAAGAAAAGTTAAAAATATGTTCACTTACCATTATAGCCTTCAAGAACAGAATCAATAATAGGTCTTGCAGTTAAGTTATAAACATCAAGTTGTTTACTTTCCGGTCCAAAAACAGTGTCGAAAGTGAATGTCTTTGGAGGCTCGTTGGAAGACTCGGCCTTGTGGACCGTGATGGTCCCCCTCATCTCATCCACACTGACAGCTTGCTTATAGCACATGGACTTCTCTCTCTCGTTGAGGGGCCGGCACCTAACGACCACCTTCACATTATCGCAGCTTTCCGGCTTCTCTGATTTATTGATCTAGCGGGGACAAAATTGACAAATAGTGAAAAGAACATTTTACTTTTACCCTCAACATATTAATGTTTGAAAAAAAGTCTTTTTACCATATTGGTGGCTTGCATAGGTTAGGACTTCAGAAATCTTGGCTAAATACAATTAAAGATCTTACACATAGGAAAAGTTTATTAAAAGATATGAAAAGAAAATAGCTTATTTTGTAATTCAAAAGATGAGACAGAAAATCTATTTGTAGTAAATGCTGTACAAGCAGAAAGTAAACTAGTACATTAAAGACTGTCCTTCTGAACAAACATCCCGGACATCCTCTGAATTTCCTGCCCATGGGAAAACACATGTGAATAGTTAATAACTTTAATTCAAGAATATAAGTAGGTCCTTTGTTCCCCCAAAACACCTAGTTTTATTTTCCGTTATGCATGAGTAAAATATTTTTCTCCACATATAGCTTATCTTCTCTGCAGATGAGAACAATAAGAAAAGGAAAGAAACTCCAGAGGCAGACACAGCAAAATGGCTTCGTACGAACTTAAACTTAGGAACATTTGCATGTAAAACTTCAATTTTTGAAACTTCACGGGATTAAGAACCCAGATTAAAACACAACCTATTATTCAAGTTCACTTAGTGGAATGAATATTTATTAAATTGCTACTATTTCAGACATCAGTTTGAGCATCAAAGAGAAATAAACAGAAGCTGTGCTCTTGACCTCAACATTGTCATCGATTAGCAACGGATAATAGCAATACAATATTCTTCTCTCCAGCTCTGCTTTCATCATCGTAGTTCAAGTCAACATGGCTTGGGCCCTGGACCACAGTCTTCTATCTGTTCTCCTGCATCTAATGAGACAGACCTGCAGTCCGCACGGCAGGCAGTTTCAACACCAATCTTCCGTCACTTCCCTAATGAACATTCTTTAATAGTTTTCCATTAATCTTGAGATAACAATCAAAAGACTTTCAGGTGGTCTGTAAGATCTGGCTCCCATCCATGTCCACTTCTCTAAGCAGATCGCCTAAAATACTCAGCCACAGCGCCCCCTCGACCTGGCTTACATGGTCTTTTCTAGTCACCCCGCACGGTCCTTCTCCTCAATGGCCTTTCCAGGTGCTGCTCCTTCCGCCTTAGAACATTCCTCAAATCCCTCTCGTTTATGTAACAGGCTCACCCTGCGGAACCGATCTCAGTTCCACAGCCATTTCACCTGGGAACCCTTTCCTGACCAGGTCAGATGGTTTTACTGGCTCTGAAAGCACCTGGCTGTCCTCTCCAAGGACACAATTTCACATTTTTTTAATTGAAAAGCAAGTGTATTTAATGATGAGAAACAAAAACAAAACAAATTTTTTACAAGAGCATCAAAATATGAAATAGTGATAAATCTCATCACAAAATTTACAAGACCTATATACAGAAAACTAGAAAACACTACAGTGAAATTAAAGATTTCAAGACCTATTTTTTTCAAGCAGAAACAAAAAAATGTAATTCAAAAAGCAAAATTGGATCCAAATATCAAATAATAAACATTCTTTTTCTTTTTCTCTAACAGTCCCAACTAATTTTTATATATAGATAGGTTTTGTTTCAGTTCATCACACCAGTGCAGCAATGCGATAGTCATGTATATGTGACTTACTCAGCTCACTGAGAAGCATATCCTCAACATTCATCCATTTGAGGGTGAAAATGTCTAGTCTGTTATTCTTTATAGCTAAGTAGTATTCCATTACGTAGAAATACCACATCTTTTTTTATCCATTCCTCAGCTGAGGAGCATTTAGGCTGCTTCTACGATCTAGCAATTTTGAATTAGGCAGCGATGAACACAGGTGAACATGTATCACTGTGATGAGATATTTTTAGTTCTCTCGGGAAGATACCCAGAAGGGGAATAGCTGGGTCGAATCGTTTTTTGTTATTGTTCTTTGATTAATATCTGTCCTCTGCCTACACTGGAGATGCAAACAAGTAAATTTTTGTTTGGCTCGTATTTTAAAATACTTTGATTGCTAAAATTGAGACATTTCACAAATATAACAATTTTTAAAGTCTCTTTAAAAAATAAAAAAGATAAAAAAACATGATCTGATATCTGTAGCCTGTCCACCGGTTCACAAGAATCTATGTCTACTGTACGGCACCCACCCACTTTGTTCACTGAGGCTGTGTCTCATCTCTGTGAACATCGTTTCACTTCTGCCCGAGAAGACAAGCTTCTCTTTCCAAACTCAAGAACCTGCTGGTTTTGCTCAGCACTGTATCTCCAGGGCCTAGCATGCGGCTGCTCCCCAGTATCCAATGAATGAATAACCTGAAAGCGAAGAGGCATGGAGCATTTAATGCTAAACATTACGCACTGTCTTCTTCAAGTTTCCTGTGCATTATCCTGTTTCGCTCTGAACAACTCCAGGAGGAAGTTTAATTACGTGTGAACTAAGGGCCCAGCGGGGACCTCACGACTCATCAGTAACTCTCCACGGTTCAGGTTTTCTCCATTGGACTCACGATGCGCCCTTAGGAAGGTCACGGTACCGATCTGCGAGACCGCAGATGCCAAAGCAGCGCCAAGGCCACGGCCACATGGTGCCCAGTGGAGACACCTACGGCTCGCATTCCGCACCGTAAGCTACTGCGCCCCGCGAGATGTGACTGACAGCTCGAGCCCAGGGCAGGGAGTCCGGGGCCTGGACCGAGGGCGGGCAGCCTCGCCCCGCCGCCTCCGGAGCCGGCGTCCCCGACCCCCGGTCCCCGACCCCCGACCCCCGACCCCGCAGGACCCTGGCGGCCGCGGCCTCCCCAGGAGCCAGCTCCGGCCGGTCGGGAGCCGCAGCACATCCCTGGCACCGCGCTTTTATGCCAACCGCGCCGCCCCACACCCCGGGATGCGGCAGGGAGGTGGGGGCGGGGCCCGCCCAGGACGCCTCCTGAAGCGGGCCGGACCCCCGCGGCCTCGACCCGCCGACACCCCGACCCGCTGACACCCCAACCAGCAGCTCCGGCCCCGGCCCCGGCCCCGCCCCGCCCGCCGGCTGCGCGCTTCTATGGCAACGGCCGCGCCCCCGAGCCAGGCCGCGGGGAGAAGAAGAAACCTCAGCGGCCGAGCGGCTCTGCTCACCGGCATAATGGCCCCCTCCCGTGCCCGGCGGACGTCCCGGCGGGGTGCGGCCCTACAAGCCCGGGTTCGCGAGAAAGGCTGGTCGGAGACAACCCCAACACCTCCTTGGCGCTCTCCAGACTGCGGCTCCCTCGGCGAGAGCACCCAATGCGCAGGCGCACTCCGAGTCCGCCCCTCCCAACTCCGGGTCTCGAGCTCCCTCAGTCTCTACAATTACGCCTGCGCAGAAGCTTTTCCAGGCCATCGAGGACACCAGACCGAGACTGCGCGTGCGCGATTCTGCCTTTTTTCCCTGAGCTACGTACCTGATTAGCACTGAGGCGTGGTTACCTGGTTGACTCCGGCTGGGTAAAGGGGGCGCTCCCACCTTAGATCTGTAGGCATTTGCAGTACCTTGAGTATTAAAAACAGCAGTTGTACACTGCGTCCCATATAGAGAGCTAAAGACCTTCCCTACAATACGTGGCTCGACTGCTAATTTATGACCTGATTTACCATTAAGTGAGCTGCCTAACAGCTTGTTCGTATTCTCAAGTGTATTTCCAAAGCCCAGAATAGAACCTGGCAGACAGCAGGATTTCAATAATAGTTGTGAAAGAACCACTGATCCATGTTCTTTCCGATCCGAACCGCTCCCCTGAGCGTCAGCCCACATGATTGTGTAACAGATATTTCGAGTTTAACATGTCCACTGTATAAATCCTGATCCCTCTCCACTTGCTTTCCTTACTTCGCCCTACCCCACCCAAAAAAGGCTGTCAGACTTCACTATCTTAACAAGTGAATTCTGACATCTGCAGTCTCTTTCTCACACCCAATACTCGAATATCTCAATACAGAGTGTTGGATCTATATTCAAAGCAGAACTACTTACCTCTCTCTCGCATGCATCGCAATAGCCCACACCTCTCTTGTTTTCCTTTTGTTTGTTTTTGTGGCACCGGAGATTGAACTCACAACCTCGTGCCTGTCAGACAGGCACTTAAGCCACTGTGCCAAACTCCCAGCCCTAGTTTTCTGAGGCAGGGTCGCACTATGTAGCCCAGGCCGGCCTCGAACTCACAATGTTCCTCCTACCTGGGATTAAGCTCACAACTATTTTGATTACACTCTTGTCCCCTCTCACTGTATAGTCAGTCCTCCGTATCTGTGAGTCCTGCATCCATGGATTTAATTAATCGCAAATTTTAAATATTCAGGGAAAAATTTTGTACTGAACAGGTACAGGCTTTTCTAGTCATGATTCCCTAAATAATACAGTAAGGCAGTTATTTACATAGCATCTATACTGCATCACCTCGAGATTAAAGTGTACAGGAGAAAAGGAAACATTTGAACAAATACATGGATATGTAAGTTATATGCCATTTTTTATAAATTACTCAAGCATCCACAGATGTTGCTTATTGGGGTGGCCTAGAACCAATCCCCAATTGATATGCAGAGGCAACTATATTTTCAGCTCAGGAGCCAGAGAGATGGTATTAAAACATGAATCAGATCTTGTCTTTTCTCTGCTCGGAAACTTCCCATTGATTTCCCTTCTCAGAGAAGAACCACAAGCCTCCCGTCTCCTGCACCCCTCCCTCCTGTGCCCTATGCACCAGCCCTGCCTGGCCTCCTGCTTACCCCACATTCCAAGCAAGCTGCATCTCAGCATGCCAGGGCTATGTGATTGTACTAGAAACTAACGAAAAGATCTATGAAGCATTCTATTCAGTGCCAGCGTACTGTTCTGAGCATTCTACTTTCTTTATCTCTAGTCATTTAATCTATGTGGTGACCTTTTGAAATTGATATTACGTATTCTTATTTTACACACATAAAAAAATGAGGCATGATGCTATTAAGTAACATTTCCAAGGTCATAGGTACGGGTAGTGAAGAAGCCCACACCTAAATTCGGGCATCCCAGAAAGCTCTTTGTCGGCTAGCATCCACCTAACTCCCTTCCTCACCTCTTTCAGAAAGTCTTTGTTCACAAAACACCTTTTCAGGGAGCCCTGCTATGACTCTCTCATTTCAACCTTTGGACCTGGGATGTAACTCAATGATCAAACACGAACCTAGCATGGGCAGGGCCCTGGTCTCATCTCTAGCACCTCAAAATAAAGTAAAATAAAGCTCCAACCTTCAGCCCAGCTCCCTTTTTTGTTTGTGTTTTGCAGCTTTTAGATTTGCCCAGTTTCACTTAGCACAAGACACCTAAAAGAAAATCACAATAGAATGAGATTTAATTCAAGGCCTCAGAATTTCATACAGACACCAAGACCAAATCCTAAGGTATTGCTATTGCATCTCAAAATTTCCCCCACTAATTTAAAAAAAAAAGTTAAACCCCAGTTCTTTTTATCTGTCCTTCCTACCTACTGTCTACTAGTAATTGACTGCATCTGATATTCCATATGCCCTGTACCTGACACATAAACTTACTGACATGTAGTTCACATGCCACATCATATAATTCACCAATTTAAATTGTACAACACAATGGCTTTCACTATGTACATGGGACCAAGCAACAATAACCACAATCAAAGTTTAATGTTTTTATTTACTCTAAAAAAAACCCCTCTATACTCACCACAGTCACTCTGCTCTTGATCCTTGCACCACCATTGCCAACGCCCAAGCCCTAGCCAATCACCAACCGACTTCCTGTCTCTACAGATTTGCCTACTCTGAACATTTGTCATAAATGGAGTCACCCAATACGTGACATTCGTGAATGACTTCTTCCACTTAAAATACTGTTTTCAAGCTTCATTCATATTGTAGCATGTATCAGTAATTCTTTACTTTTATGACAAAAAAGAAACATCTCATTGTATGGCTTTACTATTTTCTTTACCCATTTGTCATTGTTGGGTATTTAGGTTGTTCTAATTTTTGACGATTATGAATAATGGTTCTACAAGTTTTTGTGTGAACATTTTTTTTTAATTTCCCTTAGGTACATGGAAGCAGAATTGCTGTGTCACTTGGCAACTCTAATGTTTAACATTTTGAGGAGCCCCCAAGGTGTTTCCCATGGTGGCTGCACCACTTTACATGCCCACCAGCAAGGTATAAGGTTGACAGTTTCTCCAGATCTTTGCCAACACTTGCTTTTGTGTAGAATAGTATCTCGTGTGGTTTGTTCATTATCATTGGGTTTTTTTTTTCCTGATGACCAATAGCATTCAGCATCTCTTCATGTGCTAATTGACTCTGGTAACCTCTTTGGAGAAACGGCCCAACTGTTTGTCACTGGGATAAAATACTTGACATAGAAGCCGGGCGTGGTTGCGCACGCCTTTAATCCCAGCACTCAGGAGGCTGAGGTAAGAGAAGCGTTGTGAGTTCGAGGCCGGCTTGGGCTCAACGCCAGCGCAAGGCCAGCCTGAGCTACATAGTGCAACCCTGCCTCAAAAAACTAGGGCCGGGAGTTTGGCTCAGCGGCTTAAGCGCCTGCTCTGGCAGGCGTGAGGTTATGAGTTCAATCCCCGGTGCCGCAAAAAAAATAATAATAATAATAAAAATAAAATAAAATAAAATACTTGACATACACAGTTTAAAGGAGAAAAGGTTTATTTTTGGCTCACAGTTTCAGAGGGTTCAGTCCATTGAAGAAGCTCCAGGGCAGAAGCATGTGGAGAGTGTGGCAGAGGAGAGCTGCTCACCTAGTGGCAGCCAGGAAGTGTACAAAACAGGAAGAGAGCCAGAAAGAGGACAGAGACCAAAGACAGCCCTCAGGGCCATGCTCCCGTGACCTGCCCTTACACACCCCCAAGTGTGCCTTACTCATTTCCTAGGCATCTCTCAAGCCAGTCAAACTGACAATCAAGATGAACTATCATACTCATTTTATCTCTGCATTATTAAACTGTAAACAGTTCTTTTGCAATTCCCCTTTTAGATATATGCTATGCAAACATTTCCCCCCATTCTGTGGGTGTCCTTTGGAGCACAAAAACTTTTAATTTTTTAAAGTTTTTAATTTTGATCAAGTCCAATTTTTCTTTTGTCCTTATGGATTTCATGCATATGTTAAAAAATCATTTTCTAATGCAAGGTCATAAAGATTTGCTCAGATAAGAGTTACACAGTTATATGATCTATTTCAAATTTGATTTTGTTTTAACTCTTGCATTGCTGGTGATCAAACTCAGGGCCTCTCACCTGTTAAGCAAGCACTGTACCACTGACCTACACTTCCAGCCCTTGGATTATTTTTGCATATGGTATTACAGAGAGCCAACTTCATTCACCATGCATGTGAAAGATGCAGTTATCCAAGCCCTATCTGCCAAACAGACTATTCTTTTTCTCACTGAGTCAGCACCTTTGTTGAAAACCAATTGCTCATAAATGTGAGTTCATTTCTAGACTCTCAGTGTTAGTCTATTGGTTGACACAGCTAGCCTAATGCTGTGTACCACACTACTTGACCACTACAGCTGTGTAGTTAAGTTTTAAAATCTGATGCTGCAATGCCCCCAACTTCGTTCTTCTTCAAGATTGTCTTGGCCATTTTGAATCCCTTGTATTTCCACAGGGACACTAGGAACATAATTGTCAATCTATGCAAAAAGGAAACTTGAATTTTATCTGGGATAATGTTGAATCCATAGATTAATCAGAGTTTATTGCCACTCTAACAATTTAAGTCTTTCAATCTGTGAACATTTGTTCATGGAAAAACAACTGCTTTATTTTTGATAAAAATAAAATACTTCTAATGTACAAATATTTTCCTTTTCCTTTCTTTTTTTTGGGTGGGTAGTGGTTCGTGAGATAGGGTCTCACTATGCAGTCCAGGCTGGTCTCAAACTCTTGGCAATCTTTCTGCCTCAGCCTCCCACGTGCTGGGTTTATAGGTGTGTGATATGATGCCCAGTTGCACCTTTTTATTATATTTACTCCTAAGTATTTTATTTATGCTATTATAAGTAGAATGATTTTCTTAATTTTATTATCAGATAGTTCATTGGTGGTGTGTAAAAATAAAATTGACTTTTATAACAATCTCGTACTTTGCAAGTTTCTTTCTATTTTCTTTCTTTCTTTTTTCTTTTTTTTTTTTAGAACCGAACTCATGACCTCACACTTGCCAGGCAGGCACTGTGCCACTGAGCTATATCCCAGCCCTACTTTGCAATTTTCTTGAATTTGTTTATTCTTATAACTGTTTTAATTGGGTTCCTTAAGATTTTCTATGTATAAAATACTGTCATCTGCAAATAGAGATAGTTTTACTTCTCTTTTTCTTTACTTCTTCTTTCCAATCTGGGTGCCCTTTATTCCTGTATCTTTGTTCTCATCTCTTTGCCTCCTGTATGTTACATGGAAGTGATGAGAACGGACTTCCTACTTCTGCTCCTGATCTTAGCTGGAAAGTGTTCATTTATCATGAGGCTCAACATCAGCTGTACCATTTTCACAGACACGCTTGGTTAAATTTAAATTCCTAATTCATGGAGTACTTTCCATTACAAATGCACATTGGGTTTTTTCACACGTTTTTTTCTGGACCTATTGAGATAATTGTGCATTTTTAAAACATAGGTCACATGCTAATCTTGCAGAGTTCTGTTGCTGCTGTTCTCTGGAAGGCTCTAGCGTTTGTTATAACATCAGGGTGATCCTAGGCTCATAGAATAAGCTGAGGCCACGGAGCAAGCTCTTTTCAGGAAGGCACTAATCCCATTATACAGACCCTCATCAAAACCCATTACCTCCCAAAGCTCTCATCTCCCAGTGCCATCACAGTGGGGGCCTAGAGTTTCAACATACGGATTTTAGGGGGACACAGCTTTCTCTCCCTAAACAGCCATACCAAACAAATCCACTTACACTTAACATTTTTTTTCTTTTTTCTTTTTTTTTTTTTTTTTTTGGTACTGGGGATCAAGTTCACAACCCCGAGCCTGCCAGGCAGGCGCTTACGCCACTGAGCTAAATCCCCAGCCCTATTTTTTGAGACAGGGTCTCACTATGCAGTTCAGGCTGGCCTTGAGCTCACTTTGTAGCCCAGGCTGGTCTCAAACTCACAATGATACTCCTGCCTCAACCTCCCAAGTGCTGACACTTAACATTATTATTGATACTTCTGGGTGAGTCTTCCATTTAGTTTTTGTATTTTCTATAATGTCATCTCTTTTCTGTTCTTTTGTTCCTTCTTTTACTGCTTATTTTTCATTATTTTCTAGTTTGACATTTCAATTTTTAGTGTATTTTCAATTATTTTCTCAATGCTTATTCTATAGCTCACAATATTAATCTTAATTTATCAGACTCTACCTAAGATTTGTACAAAAAATGTTTTCTTTTGGTCTTTTTGAGACAGGGTCTTGTTATGCAGTTCAGGCTGGCCTTGAATTTATTTTGTAGCCCAGGTTGGTCTTGAATTTGTAACAATCCTGCCTGGGCCTCCCTAGTGCTGGGATTATAGGCCTGCACCACCACGCCTGGCTGGAGATTTGTACTAATTTAATTTCACCAATATAAATGTAACTCCCATATAGCTCAAATCCTTTCTCCCCTTTAAATTTTATTACTTTAATTCACATTGCAACTGGATATGTTGCAGGTCTTATAAAACATTGTTATAATTCATTCTTTTATTATATAATTCTGTGTTCCTTCTTTTTTTTTTTTTTTTTTTTTTTTTTTTTTTTTTTTTTTTTTTTTTTTTTTTTTTTTTTTTTTTTTTTTTTTTTTTTTTTTTTTTTTGGTTTCTAGGGATTGAACCCAGATCCTGACACATACTAGGCAAGTACTCCACCACTAAGCTACATCTCCAGTCCAATTTCAAGTCTTTTAAATCTTCTAAGATACTAAGAGATAAAGGAAACTGTCATGGTTTATACATAGTGTCAACTTGAGAAGTCTAGCAGCTTAATTAAGTAACTCAGCAACTCTACATCCTGGGGTGTAGAGCACCAGCAGTTACCTGTTCACTGTGTCAATTTGAGAAGTTTAACTGAGAGATTCAGCAGGGAGCCAGGGGTCTTACTTTGTAAACATCCTCATGCTGTACAAAGGAAGGCAGGGAGATTTGTGAAGCTACACCCACCCTGGGTAGGGCGGGGCGGGGGTGGGGGGGAATGTCCTGTGTACTATATAAGGGAGGGGAAGAGGCTTGGTCTGGCCCCCTTTTACTCTGGCTGCTTTTGCTTGGCTGCTGCCTTGAAGTGTTGCCCCTGTGCCATGCCACCCTGCCTTGGAGCCAGCTGATTGTGGACTGAAACCTCCAAAAACTGTAAGCTAAATAAACCTTTCCTTCCCTAATTTTGAGTGTCACATGTTTTGTCTCAGCAACAAGTGAAAAGTAACCAAGAGAGAAACCTAAGTTTATATTTATAGAATTTGCTATATTAGGCTTGGTATATACTATTTTTGATTCTCTTCATCCTGTGCATTTAGTGTTATGGCATTTTATATGACTCCATTTTCTCTTCTTTATTAGAATACTAATTGTACTTTTTGTTTCTTTTTTGAGACAGGGTCTGGAAATGTAGTTCAGACTGACTTTGAACTCACTATGTAGCCCAGGCTGGCCTCAAACTTGCAGGGATCCTCCTCCTGCCTCAGCCTCCCAACTTCTGGGATTACAGGCATGTGGCGTCATGCCCAACAACTGTATTTTTTAAGTCCTTTTTTTTTTTTTTTTTTTTTTGGTACTGGGGATTGAACTCACAACCTTGCACTTGCCAGGTAGGTGCTTATGCTGCTGAGCTAAATCCCCAGCCCTGCAACTGTACTTTTTAAAAACTGTTTTTAGAGGATTGAAATGTGTTATGCATATGTACCAAACCCCTACAATGAATACAACCATTATGTGCTACGAACATGTCCTAATAACAATTTAAAAAAATAAAAAACTTTTTTAGTAGTTGGCCTTGAGTTTTCAATACATATATACATATATTTGCAACTAATATAAGTGTACCTTTCAACTAACACTGTACTACTTCACAAACAGTCCAAGTACCTCACAACAAAGTGTTTCACATTCTCCCCTCCCATGCCTGGTATCTCTACTGTCATTCACTTACCCGTAACCTTTAATTATCAAATATATGGTGACTATTGTTTTGGGTAAACTATCATTAGACCAGTTTAGAATTAGAAAATGAAGTTTATGTCACCTTCACATATTCCTTCATTTTTCTATTCTTTTTCTATTCTTTATATAGACCTGAGTTTATGACCTATAGTTTTCCTTCCCCCGAAAAGATTTTTCACTTTTGTGCAGGGTGCCTCCTGGTGACAGCCACACAGCTTCTGTTTGCCTGAGGAAGCACAGCCTGGTGGGAGTTTTCTCTCCACACTGCAAATATTCCACTCCACTCTCTTCTTGCCTCTGTGCTTTCTGAAGACAAGTCCAGTGACATTGTTGTCTTTGTCCTTGCTCTTCCATGAAGTCTTTTTTTCTCTCTCTCTCCCTGTTTCTTTCAAGACTTTTTTCCTGCCAGGCATGATGGTGCACCCTGTAATCTCAGCACTTGGAGGCTGAGGCAGGAAGATTGCCCCAAGTTTGAGGCCAGCCTGGGCTGCATAGTGAGTTCAGGGCCAGCCTAAACTGCATAGCAAGATTTTTTTCCCCCTCTTTCATTTTTTGCCATTTTAATGTAACTACCTACATGCGCTTTTTGGCATTTATCCTGCTTGGTGTATCTTGAGCTTCCTAAATCTATTGTTTGGTGCATGATATTAATTTGGGAAGTTCTCTTTCATTATTGCATTACCTATTTCTTTGGTTCCTCTCTTCTCCTATGTATTTTAAATGTGAATTTATTTTTTTTATTAAGTTTATTGGTGCATTTTAGATATACATAATGATCACATTCATTGTAGGGAATTTATACCTATACATGATATAACTTCTTTTTTTCCCATTCCCCTCCCCTCCAACACCTCTTTCCCTCATTTACAAAAGCTTTGTTTTCATTTTTTCCTTCTTTTCTCATCATTTTTTTTCTTTTTCTTTCCTTCTCTCCCTCCCCTCTCCTTAGTTCCACTTCCCATTTGAACATTTTTTTCCTATTTCACAATATCTATTATACATTTTGGTCTTCATTGACGTTTTCCAGTTCTCACATCAGAGAAACAATGTGGTATTTACACATGTGTACCCAATTTATTTCACTTAAGAGAATGGCATCAGGGTGCATCCATTTGACTAGAAATGTCTTAAGCTTGTCCTTCTTTATGGCAGAGTAGTACTCCATTGTAGTTTTTAAAAACTTCACACCTTTATCCATTCATCAGTTGATGGGCATTTGGGCTGTTTCCAAGATTTACCTGTTACAAGCTGCGCTGCTATAAATACGGGTATGCCTATATCACTGTGGTACGATGCAATTAATTCCTTCAGGAAGATACCCAGAAGGGGAATAGCTGGATCAAATGGGACCTCTAACCCTAGCTTTTTGAGGAACCTACACACTGATTTCCACAGTGGTTGCACCAGTCTGCACTCCCACCAACAGTGGAGAAGGGTTCCATTTCCCCCACAGCCCCTCCAGCATTCATTATTGGTTAACTTCTTGAGACTAGCCATTCTTTCTACAATGAGATGCAATCTCAGTGTTGTTTTAATTTGCATTAAATGTGAATTTACTGTTATGAAAAAATTTAATAAAATACAGCTTGCCTAAGGAAAAGTGTATAAATTACAAGAGGACACCATGATCAATTTTCACAGAAAAAACAGATTATCAGCCCCTGATAAGCTCCCTATAACCTGATCTACTCACTATCCATCCATTCCCTAGGAAACTGCTATCTTGACTCTTTTTTTTTTTTTTTTTTTTTTTTAGAGCAAGATATATTTATTGAGGGAAAGAAAGCTTCTGTCTGAGGGACAGAAGGGGGCCCGAGCGGGTTGCCCTGCTATCTTGACTCTTAACATTATACTGTATATTCGTTTTTCTTTTAGAAATACTTTATGTAAGCTGGGTGTGGTGGCACACGCCTTTAATCCCAGCACTCAGGAGGCTGAGGTAGGAGAAGCATTATGAGTGCAAGGCCAGCCTGAACTACATAGTGCAACCCCATCGCAAAAAACTAGGGCCAGGAGTTTGGCTCAGTGGCTTGAGCGCCTGCCTGGCAGGCGTGAGGTTTTGAGTTCAATTCCCCAGTGCCACCAAGAAGAAAAAAGAAAAGAAATACTTTATGTAATGTTAGGTCAGGTGCAGCATACCTATAGTCCCAGTTACTGGGGAGGCTGAGACAGGAATATCTCTTGAATCCAAGAGTTTGAGACCAACCTAGGCAACCTAGAGAGACCTTGTGTCTTTTGGGGGAGGGATACAGGCCTCAAACTCAGGACCTCATGCTTGCCAGACAGGTGCTGTGCCACGAGCTAAATTCCTAGCCCCAACCTTGTGTCTTTAAATTAAACAACTAACTCTCTGTAGAAAGGAGTCACGCAGTACAAACTCTTGCACTCTACCTGATGTTCCAGAGCCTTCTGTGGTGTTGAGTATGGCGGTAGTTTATTAGTTTTCAATAGGGTGTAGTATTGCATTGTGTAGCTATAACACAATTTGCTGGGTGTAATGGCGCACACCTGTCATCCCAACACCCAGGAAGCTGAGGCAGGAGGATCATAGTGAGCTCGAGGCCAGTGTGAGCTACATATGTGAGTTCAAGCCCCACCTGAACTACATAATGAGCCCCGTCTCAAAAAAAAAAAAAAAAAAAAAGCCCTAGACATAGATCTCACAATCTACCTCATTGAACAGCTCACCTGGACCTTGAGCTGTTACCTAGTTTGGGGCTATGACGACCAGTCCCGCTCTGAGAATTTTGCAGGTGTCTTTCCGTACATATGGACAGATTTCCGGCGCGCACACACCCAGAAGTGGAACCCCTGGGGTTTCCATATATTCTACTTGTTTCTCCTAACCAGCGTGTGCTTCTTGCGAGGCCGCGCCGCGGGCGGATGCCCCGGGAGTCGCTCGTCCGGGCCGGGCCGCGCGGGGCGGTGCAGAGCCGGCGGCGGGGTCTGCAGCTGGGCGCCGGGCTCCCGGGGGCCGGGCCGGGCAGATAAGAGCAGAGTCGGGCGGGAGCGGCGGGCGTAGCCCCATGGCCTCAGGCGCGCAGCCTCCAGCCGGCTCCGAGCCGCGGGCGCCCGGAGCCACGTCGAGCCCCGGGGGCGCCCCGGACGCGAGCCCCCGTCGGCCTCCACTGCCGCTGCCCGCGCCCAGGCGGACCCCGGGGCCCCAGGGACTCTGCGCGCCTCCGCCGCCACCATCGCGGGGACCCCGGCCGCCCCGACGCAGGGCGAGCTCGGAGCCCGCCTCCACCTCCGCCGCCGAGGCTCGGGCCCTGCCATGGCCCCGGGCCCTGCCCTGCGACCCCCGCGGACCCCTGGACCAGCGCCGGCTGCTCGCGCACCTGCAGGTGGCGCTGGGACGCGAGGCGCGGCTGTGGCGGGGCGGGAGCCTCCAGGTGCGTGGCCCCGGCGGTGGGGAGGGGAGGAGGGGGAGGGGGAGGAGGGGGAGGGGGCCGGCCCCCCACCCCCGCTCAGGACCTCAGGACGCCCTCCCTCCCCGCCCTCCCTCCCCAGAGACCCGAGGTCCGCGACGCCTACCGGGGAGTCGCGGCGTGGCTGCTGGGGCTCCGGCGCAGACTGCGGTTCTCCCCCACCACCTTCACGCTGGCGCTGAGCATCTTCGGGCGCCTCCTGCTGGCCTCGGAGGTAGGCGGCGCGGGGCTCGACCCCCAAGGGTGGCGCGGTCCCCCAGCCCTGCCGGGCCCCGGTGACCCGCGGCCGCGGGGTGGGCCCTAGCTGGGAAAGACCTTCTTCCTGCAGGACTCGGCGGGACGTGCTGGTCAGGACTGGCCCGGCAGGGCCTCGAGGCCAGACTGCGTCCCCGAGCAGGTACCGCGTGGCCCACCTTGGTGCCAGGCCCCGGACGTGGGAGCACGGCCCGGAGCCGCCTCCTGGGGCCTGTCTCCGAGCGGCACTAATGCCCCTTCTGTCTCATGGAGGAACAGGGTGGGGGGCTGCTTTATTTTCTTAAACCTCCCCCCGACCCCGGGTCCTTTCTAATTCGCTTCTGGAGTCCTCCCCAATGTGTTCATGCCGCAGGCGACAGAGTGTGCGATCCAGTGCGCCGTGGTGGCGTGTTTAAGGCTCGCCGCGAAACTGAATGAAGAGGACGAGGTACGGCTCCCCGGGGTGCGTGCCGGGCTGCACCCGAGGGACTGGAGTGTGTGACCTTGCAGTGCCCTCGGGGATGGTGGGCACTTTGGAGACGTCGCTAACTCCCCACGATCGCTGCTCACCCCCTTCTTTTGGCTTGGGAGACACTCAGACCCCCACGAGTGGAAAGCAGAACCCCCGACTCTGTCCAGCAGAAGCAGAGGCCTCCCCTGGCAGAGGCGTCTGGCCTCACTGGGGGATGGCTGGCCAGGGAGACGCAACCTGCTCTCAACAGCGGCGTCTGCCATCGAGCTGTGGAGAAAATGTCCTTTTAAACCAGGTGGCTTGAATTTTGCCCCTAGAAACTGTGTCTTACAAAAGCTGCTTGAGACTTAGCCAGCTGTGCGGGGAGCTTGGTCCTTGGGACTGCCACACCTTTTGCTGGGAGCTGTAGGAGAGCCGTGTGCTCGGCAGCCTGAGTTTCACTGTGGCTTTCTGGTGGGGAGACACTGTCTCCCCAGACCCTTCTCAGCCCTCCCGCTGGCCTGACCTCTTCCACGGTGGTGATGGGGAAAGTGGGACCATTTTCAGAGTCTTCCTGGGTTGATGTGGGGGGGTGGGGGTGGGGAGTGTGTGTGTCCAGTTCCAAACATTTGATTAAAAAATTTCAACCCTTATGAACTATAACTTGTACCCAAGTTGTTTTTACTAAAAAAAAAAAAAAAAGTAAATGACCCTTAAAAGAAGCATCTCTGCAAGTTATAGTCATATTTTGCCCAGCTACAGAAAGTGAGGCTGAGTCTTGAAAGCCCTCAGTACTTTTAATGTTTACTCACAGTCAGCCTTCGGCAGTCCCTCTGGCTTAGTAAGCCACTCTTCCTAGACCTGAACCACCTTCAATTAAGGTTGGAGGGAAGGCCTGTGTAGTGGTAGTGCCACAAAAACCGTGGGAGCTTTTGTTGACATGCCTATCAGGAAACCCAAAGGCCTTAATTCCCTCTGAGTAGCCATGAGAGGGCTGGGGTGCAGGAATGGCAGACCCCATGGCTCCTGGAAGACCTCAGGTAAGTCATCGTGGCTGACCAGAGATGGCACTGCCCCAGCCTCCAGAACACCTGAGTCTGAGCACAGTGTCACAGCTTCCTGGGGGAACTGACAGCCAGCAAAGGTCTGGCTGGCGTTTCCTCGAAGACATTTCCTATGGCAGGCAGCTGGATGACGTCTCGTCAGGTCATGGACACCCAGTCCCCAGAGATAAGAAAACAAAAGCTACTGTGATGTGATATAGGGCTTTGGCCTCTTTATTGTCTTTTTACAGTCAATTCCATGTGTAACGGACTTCATAAAGCTCTGTGGCTCTCCCTACTCCCCGAATGAGCTGCAGAGGATGGAGCTGTCTGTTCTGAAGGACTTGCACTGGGACCTCCACATCGCGACACCTCTGGACTTCTTGAATATAGTAAGCGGGAGGCAGCTGCAGAGTCTCCCTGAGACTCGTGTGTGCCTTTGGGACAGCTGTTCACAACACAGGACAGCAAAGCACAGGTGTGCACGGGTCTTTGCACATGCACCACGGTGAGGTGACCCACCAGGCTCACTGCTTACGGAAGAGTGAAAATGCGTCTTAAACCCAACACCATTCCACCAGCCACTCATTTCTAAAAGGACATTAAATTAACTTGACAAAGATATTTAGATGCCACTGCTATGGTGAGTTTCTTTTTAAATACACACTGCAAAAATATTGAACTTTCCATTCTATGAATTTTGTACATAAATATCTGTCTGCTTTTGCTACACTTTACACACATTCACTTAGCTGTCTTGATTCTCCTACACACAATCCTTATTGAAGCTTTAGACCGTATTGATCTGGCACTTAAAAAATATCACACATTAGTTTGTCTTGGTTAGGGGAATGATGATCATCCTGAAGGATATGATTGTTAGTAAGGCAAAATTATGCAATGGAAATGTCATAGGGTTTGGGTCTGTTAGGAAGCATGGAGATTACATCACTGAGGGCTGTTTCACTGTGAAAACTGGCCACTGTTGCAGTTTAAGTCAAGCAGATACAAGTAACTTTTCTGCTACCTTGATCTTGAATAGTATGTTTCTGTTTTTCAGAATGGAAACATTTGTTACCTAGGTACTTTAGGCTCCTCCTGACCATATCACAAAGCAGAGTGCTTTTCTCTCCAGGGTTGAAGCTCAGGTTGGCCACAGAATGGGTGTCAAGCCTCAAGCCCCTTTGGGGACCCTGGACAGAAACGAAAAGGAATGGGTCCTATCGGATGCTCCCCGATGGAAACTGAAATTGTTTGGACTTTCGGTCACGGAGAGTATGAAACGTATGGGGTTTTCTGTTCTAACATTAAAAACCACGGTCTCTAGTTCCATGCCCTAGTGATGCTGAGCCAGCCCCACGTGATGAGTCTGCTGCCTCAGACGAGTCCTTCCCTCCACGTCGCGTCCCTGACCAGGCAGCTGCAGCACTGTATGGCGGGCCACCAGCTGCTGCAGTTCAAGGGCTCCACACTGGCTTTGGTCATCATCACCTTAGAGTTCGAGAGGCTCGAACCAGGCTGCTGTGATCCTATATCTGATCTGCTAAAGAAAGCACAGGTAGACATCAACTTTTCCCCAGGCCAGGCTCTCCTTGTACCCGCTCATCTGCCACGCTAACCCTACACCAAGGTACGCAGGGTCCTTGCCCATGTGGGCACCAGAAGATGCTCTGGCCATGACAGCTGTGGCCGGAGTATGCCAGTCTGCGGACCTGCGTGTGGCACATGCTTTGTCACTGGACCAACAGGGGTGGGTTTCTGACAGTGACAGAAACATCTCGGGGGCAAGATTGGGGGTGGATTCAGGAGGGAGCAGCCTTCAGCTCAGTGTAGAAGACTGCACGTTCTGGACCCGTCACGGGCTACCTGAACGTGGGGTGGTAGGAAGCAGCCAGAGGCCCTCGGGACAGACAGGTGAGGACAGAGTCATAAATGATGAGTTTTGCTGAGACTGGAGCTGGCTGCTCCCCACATGGTCCTTAACGCTCTAGGCTGCTTCCTGCTAACGTGGTAGCGCTCCACTGGCGCCGCCTCCGAACCTGGGAGGGCTCTTCCCCAAGGCTGGCCCGTTTTCACACAGGTCACCGCGCAGCAGTACGGCCGCTGCAAGGAGCTGGTACTACAGCACCTGGAAAGTTTGCCATCCTCCTCCCAAGCAGACAGCTAGTCACCTGGCAACCAGCCTCTCTGCCACTACCCCAGTGGGACAGTGCACAGGGGAGCCCTCCTGGCTCAGACACCTGCGAATTCTTTGGTTTCACTAATCCTGTAAAGAGAAGGGTAGCAAGCCCTGGAAGAACAACTGAGGAAATTCTAGAGTCTTCGAAGCAAAAAGCAGGGGTGGGGGACGGCACAGGTAAGGGCAGCCCGACAGACAAGCCTGCCTGCTCTCTCCTGGTGAAACCAGGGAGACTGGAGTGGGCCTTGATCCAGACTGCAGGGCAGGCCCCAGTCCTCACTGACCACTGCCTGCTGTTCCACTTGCCAAAGCTGGCAGGGCGGTGGGGGGGAGGTTGGGGGCTCCAGCCCATGTGCTTCCGCCCCAGCTGTCTGCAGTCTCTCCATGCCTACTGCCCCTGCCATGGCAGTCACTTCCATCTCAGGTCTGCACCATGATGAGGCTTTAATGTGTAGTAACCTGGAGCAAGCAATAAGTACCTTCATCCTTTGCCTGCTGCCCCAGGGATTGAACCCAGGGCCCTCTGCCACTGAACTCTAGCCCCAGCCCCTTTGATATTTTGGGAATTCTCCTGCCGCAGCCTCTGTTATTCTTAAGCAAAGGCATTTCTTGGGCTAACTAGAGGAATGCCACGCTGATGAATGGGTATTACTGGGTACACCTGTGAGGCAGGCTTGGTTCTGAGTGCTTTTTGTTGGGCTGTGAGCGGGTTCTGGGGCCCCGGGCTGCTCCCACTGCTGGCATGACTGAGGAGGAGGCCAGCTGTCTCTCTGAAGCCATGATACTATTGAACCCTCTGTGCACTGGAGCCCAGCTGGCAAAGATGGCAGCTGGAGCTGTGGAAGTAGCATTGGGGGCTTAAACGACTGAGCCACACACTTGGAGGGGGGTGAAGTCTTTCACTGTGACTTTGCTTTTCTGTGACTGCTGTGCGGTGGAGGTGGGGGATGTAGCAGAGTGGTCAGGGACCAGATCTACTGTAATCATGTCTGTATTATACAGTCAGTGTAATCTACCTTTTCTCGACACAAATGTTACTTTGGGGAGTTGACATAAAAGTAAACTTTGTCAGAAATGGGTCTGGATCTTATCTGCATTTGAGGCGACTGCGTTTGGACTTGCTAGCGTGAACACATCCAGAGCACGCTCCTCCTCAGTAACCGTCATGCAGGCAGACCCTGGGAAGACCAGAGAGAGCAAGTAGGGGTGACGCTTGGGGGGCTGAGGGAGGCAGGGTCTTGAGATGCCTCATGGGCGCCCTTCCTTCTGGGGAGGGCACTGGAGCGGGTGGGAAGGAGCTCGTTCCACAGGTCCACAGCAGCCCAGGCTGGCCTGGGCTTTGGGGAACTGTTGGGAGGCTCCTGGGCCTCTTGACCCGGCCATAAACTCAGTCCCCAGAGCTGCTCCCACTCCGTTGGGGGAACAGAGAAGCGGACCTGTGCGCCCTAATGCTGAGTTCAGGGACAGTCTTGTTGCCCATGCCTTTCTCCAAATGCTGGACTTTCATTTGGGGCAGCTGACAAGTGTGTTTTCAGCAAGCTGAGTGCTGTCCAAGCTTGCCGGGGGTCCTGCTCTGCTCACACCTCACAGACATGGGGAACCCCCACAGGAGGCATTAATAGGGACACAACCTATCTCCCTTTTGTCCGCATTCCAGAGGTGTAGGAAATGGAGAAAGCCCAGCGGAGGGGACACCGCGGCCCTTCCCCAGAGGAGTGGAGTCAGCACGGCTGCTTCCTCAAAGCCCAGGAAAGTGGCCTCCCCCGGAGAGGTGCGCTGCACCTCACCAAGGACATCTCAATACCCGTCTCCCGCCGGCTCTCAGCTCCCCAACCGCAGTCCCTATTCTCTCATTTTTGGTCTTTCTAGGATCCAAGAAAGTGCCGCAATAAATGGACTCGGGTGTGTGTGATTTTCTTCCGGCACCTGTCCGCCCTTCCTTAGCCAAACATCATCCCGCCTCTCCAAAACTACTTCTCTGAAACCCCCACAGCCTTCCTCCGTGATGCTGCCGGGATGCCAGGGACAGCCAAGCCCAGGAGTTAGGGATTCGGACAGCCAACATTCAGATCCTCCCTTCCGGTCACTTGATGTGGGACCCTGGGTGACATGGTCACCTCTGGCCTGGCCTATAAAATAGGGCGAGTAATGATATCCAGACTTGGGGTTAGGATGAAGATTAGCGGCGTTAATGCACGTAATGCAGTCCAATGCACACAAGTGTTAGTTGTCCCAGGTTCCCCCTTCCCTGCGCCCCGTGTGAGCAGGGTGTGCCCTCCCCATGTCCTTCAGCCCATTACCCCAAAAGATGCATGGGCCCCGGGCTGCAGTTTCTCTTTTCTAACTGTGCCTCTTTCCTCCTTCCTCCTCCCTCCCAAGAGCGACTCAGATGCCCGTCGCAGGTTCACTATTACAATACGATTCCTACAGAAGTAGATTCGCCTCCATGAAGTTCACAGAAAAGAAAAACTTTTTTTTACCACAGCTGTAGCGTATTAATAGGCTTGGGACAATTGTTAAATCAAAAGAGATGCCCAAAAAAGACACCATAAAAACTCAAAATAAATGCAAAATTTAATGGGGGGAAAAAAAAAGAGTACAAAGTGAATGGAGAGGAACAAAAACAGTCAATGAATGGAGTAAATGAATTAACAAGTGAAGCAGTTTTAGAAAAGCACATTAACATAACAGACTAGCAAGGCACACTCCCTCAGCCTCTTCCCCAATAACCAGAGCCCCACTGGACGGGAACCCACACAGACAGACAGACACATAAATGCAGTCAGTCTGTGCAATCCTGAACCCTAGACTCAGCTCCCGCAATAAGACCACATCCGGGTTGGCTTGGGGCAGTTCCAGTTTATGGCTGTTGGCCTGGCGTAATGATTAACAGCAACCCCTTTCTCTCTCCCGTGTCCCAGTTCGGATGACAAATTATATGGTGATTCTACCCCAAACCAACACGGGCCAGGGAAGACAAGACGGTAAATGCCAACACAGTCCTACACAACATTCCAAACACGCCCACGAACGATGAGCAAAGGGGTGCATCAGGTCTGCACGTGGGGGGTCCTGCTCCAGCACAGGTGGCTGGCGAGCAAATGTCAAGTTTTATGCTCACCCTGTACACCAAGAACTAATTTGGTCGCAGCTCAAAATGATGAAATTCCAAACACAAACAGCAAGGGGAGAGGTGCAGTGAGGCAGGCTAGCGCTGACAGGCCCTGTGGGGGCAGCGCAGACCCCAAAAATGCAACCAACCACAGTGAGGCCTTTTCTGTGCCCGGGCTGCTTGGTGGGCCGCGGTGGGCAGGTGGCAGGGTCAGCCCAGGAGGCTGGAGGCTTGTGTCCTCTCTCTGCCTCGAGCACTGCACCTGCCGGGTCACCGTGCCTCACGGGCAGAAGCACCTCAGCTAGGACAGTGCTTCCAAGGTCGAGCTCTGACCCAGGCGCAAATGCTTTCAGACCGGAAATGGCCTGTGGAGACGCGGCTCAGAGTCCACGCTGACGCGCGAGTGTCCTTTCCCAGACAGAGGTGGACCAGCTATGAGGCCAATGAAGCTCGATCTTCAGGGCCCCCTCCAAGGCCTGCACCTAATTCTATATTCATATTTTTGTTTAAAATAGTCTGCCTAGATAGTGCAAGTTTCCAGCCCCAGTCATGGGGTAACACATGGAGAATTCTCATTTGGGATATCAATAAAACTTCCTCTACTGCAGGCAAGAGAAGCCCCTCACCTGCACAGGCTGCCCCTTTCTGGCCGTGCCTTGGTGGACCCATAAGAGCCTGCTGAACTCTTTTTTGCAGGGTGGGGGGTTGAGACAGGGTCTGCCATATAGTGCAGACTGGCCTTGAACTCATTATGTCGCCAGGCCAAGTGATCTTCCTGCCTCAGCCTCCTGAGTGCTGGGATTACAGGCTGCAATGCCATGCCTGGCTCTCCCTCCATCTGACTCTCAATGCAACATCACCTCAGAGGGGCGGGGCGGGAGGAAGCCCAGACTTGGTCCTGGAAATCAATAAAGCAGGCCAGGCAGAGAGGGAGAAACAGTGAAGAGAGCAAGTCCAGGGGCGTGAGAAGCTACGGAGCACAGCCTCGAGAGGCTCCGGGCGGGGAGTGTGCCGGGCTCCGCACAGTGCTGTGGCAGCAGGCATCACCCAGGTGACAGGCCTCCTGTCCCACCTGACACTCCCCGGGGCTTGCAGACCACCCAGAGCACAGAAGAATGACTGCTCTTCAGTAGAGTACAGCCAGTGGGGGAAAAGCCCCGGGGCTCCTCATTTTTTTCTCAAAAAGTCCTAACTCTATCAGGTAGCTCCTCCTCCTTGTCCTGTCACTCAGCCTATGACCCCAGGGCAGCCGCCTCTTCCCCAGAGCCTCTTTGCACCGGAAAGCCAGGTGCAGAGGTAGGGAGTGTTACTCGGAATTAAACACTTAACACACGGACATGGCATTGGTCCCTCCTCCCGGGTAACACCTCTGGCCAGAGACCATGGCTTTGGGCTGCTGTTCCATTTACGTTCACGGTAAAAACGCTGCGTGTGGTCTTGGTCATGTTCCACTGTCATTGGTAAAGAAATTTCAAACACTGTCATTACAGGAAGTTTATTGCCCACCTCTCCCTAGATATCATAGAGGGTACTCTGTACATAAGAAAGGCTTGGAGATTTTTTAGTTTTTAAAAATCAGGGAGTCTGTGTTACGAAAATAATGGGAGAGGGTATTATCTGTCTTTATGCTGGTGCCAAAATAAAATTTAGAAGTCTCAAAGTTATTATTGAAATTAAACTCTAGGTTAGAAAAAAACTTAAAATGGAGGGGGAGTGGGCGACTCCTGCCGCACGGTTACCGGACCACAGGCGAGCAATGAGGCCTAGCACCGCGG
The DNA here is from genome assembly GCA_004363535.1 of Dasyprocta punctata. Lineage (NCBI taxonomy): Eukaryota > Metazoa > Chordata > Mammalia > Rodentia > Dasyproctidae > Dasyprocta > Dasyprocta punctata. The sequence goes on from RJWM01014896.1 coordinate 27,936, forward strand.
CTGGGCCTCCGCTAGAGTGGCTTATAACTGCTCCGTCAAGGAATAGTGACACTGTAAATGGAAGACCAGCCACTGGCTCTGAAAAAAATAAACCTCATCAGTTTTGGATTCCAGCATTCATGGCTTTTGCACATTTGCATAGAGGGCGGCCCGCAGACCCGAGGGTGGCCGTGGCCATGGCGGGCCGGCCGGGCCGGGGCGGGGCAAGGCAGTAAACACCGGAGTCTGTACCGGCTCCCAGTCCGTCCTCACACCATGTTATGGGAGAAGGGTCACAAGGTGTAACTCAAGCAACTTAACACATGAAAGTCTAAAGTCCGCTCTTGACATGTAAGTCTGTGCATGCGTTAACTGAAAAATAAAAATAAAACAAACAAAACAAAAAACAGACACATTAAAAGATACGAAGACCAAAATCAAACAGAAGCAAAAGACAGCAAGATGGACACTGGGAAGGGGCAGTCAGTTTGGCATTTGTGACGGGCGAAGCAGAGAACTGGCTTCAGGGCGTGGCGTCCCAGGCTGAGGGTCAAGATCTGATTGGGAAGTAATTTTGCAGAAATGGATTAAAATTTAAAGAACAAACGCAACAAATCAAAGCCATTCAACTAAGTGATCCTGAAAAACACCTGCCTCAAAACGCACGCCCAGTCTGCCCCACTCCCTCCACCAGGCTGGGGAAGACACGCTGGGGGCACACTCAGCCTGTGCACCTCGTCCTCCACAAGCCGGCAAGGGCGGGGGCCCAGTGGACTGAAGCTTCCTGGCAAACCCAGCAAACAGAAAGGGCCTACCTTCCAGGCCCGGGCCCGGAGGACAACACACGGGAGACCAGACATGGGAGATGAGCCCCTGCTGAAGCTGTGTGGGAACCCTACAGACAGCCCGCACCCCAACTCTCCACTACTCCACTCCTGGGCCTCAGGCCCAGCCTGGCTCCTGGTCTCTGATTCTACTTCTGAGAGGTTTCTCCACAGCATCCTTCCTGGAGATGTTGCCTAGCTTTTCTTTAGCAAGCAGCCAGGAGGCAGGGCAAAGTCACTTTGGGTCCCTGGGCCTCTATCCCGTGTCCCCAAGGAGGAATCAGATTTCTGAGCTGCCAGCTAGAAAACCACACAGGTGCCCGCCAACCCTCAAGCTCACCAAGCCCAGGGCTGGACGTGGGACCAGGGGGAGAAGCCACTGAAAAGGTGGGGAAGTTCTCTAGGTTGGGGGGAGCACAGGGCTGGGGCTTCCCTGGGGACAGGAAGGGACTAATTCTTCCCAGCAGTGCCAGGCGCTGGGCTGGGGGCACTGGGTACTTGGATACGGATCATAAAAAAGAGGCCTTAGAAACGACAACTACTGAAATGGGAAGGGGACCAAAAAATGAAGAAAACTGGATGGGAGAAGAAGGGGAAGTAAAAAACAAAACAAAAAACTAAGACGTGTTATGTACATTACCAACTCAAATTTTTAAAAATATAAAAGAGAAAAATCACAACTTCCAGTTAAAGAAAAAGAAAATGACAACTAGAATCCTCCTCCTGAATGCCTGGTGCCGGCCTTCGCGTCTCTTTCCCCCGGTTTGTGCCTGTGCACTGGGGCCTGCGTGTGCAGCAAGGCAGGGAAGGCGGGCAGCGCGGTGCGCGTGTGCACGCGGGTCTGTCTGTGCAGAAGGCAGGCCCCGCGGCGGCCGCGCACTGTGCACTTGGCGGCCCTGACCACCAGCACCACTGCTGCCGCGAAGGAAGGTCTGCGCATGCGCACCCCAAACCCTCCAGGAGACGGAGCCCGGCAGGGAGCGGGACGAGCGCTTGCTCGTTTCCTGATCTGGTACCCGGTCGGCTGGGATGAGACGGGGTGCACGGGGAGGCCCGCTGTGCACATCGTTGTGGCTCACGTGAAAGAGCCTGGCGGGGGGCGTGTGGGCTCCAGCTCAGGGTGGGGACAGAGGCGGTGAAAGACGCAGCGGGGGGCTGGGGCGCAGCTCAGGGGTCCTCTCGAGGACCATGGGTTCCAACCCCATCACCGCACACACCCAGAAAAAGGCCAAACAGAAGTGACTCAGAGTTGCCCGGCTGCCAAGCGGACAGCACCCTGGAGGCTGTGCCATCTCTCCCCCACTCTCTATAGAGCAACTCCAGCCTCCCCTGGAGGGGCAGCTCCGCTCAGAGCAAAGCCCACACAGCCCCTGCCGGGAGCTGCAGGCCTTTCCGCCTGCCCCCCTTCTAAACAGCCCCGCGGGGACCACAGCGCAGGGGGGTGAGGGGGGACGATGCTGCCTGGCCTCAGGACCCTGCTGCCCCCGGTCACCCACGGCCTCAGGGACTGAGGAGGGAGGCAGCCTAGGCGTCCGCGCGGAGACTTCTCCCGGCCTGAGCAGCTTCCCCAAGACCCGGGGCTCGGCCTGTCAAGCTGTGCCCTGCCTGTGGGGCCCGGCCTTCCCCGCGCTGCAGGAGCGGGCTGGGGCCGAGAGCGCTGCGGAAGAATAGAGCTGCAGTGAGAGAGAGAGAGAGAGAGAGAGAGAGAGAAAGAGAGAGAAAGAGAGAGAGAGAGAGAGAGAGAGAGAGATCCATCCAGACCATGAGGCCCCGAGAGCACCACTGCAAGAGAAAGAGCAGGAGTGGAGAGCAAGAAGGGGCTGAACGGCAAGTGAGACCCAGCACGGGACAGGAGTGAGAGCGCGCCAGGATGGCCGAGGAAGTGAGGGCCACGGGAGCGGAGGCAGAGGGCAGGGGACTGAGGGCCGGCGCGGCGCGGGGGGCCCGCCACCTACTTCTTCTTGTCCTTGTCCTTCCTCAGGGGCTGCTGTGAGGTGGCGTGCAAGGCCTGGGACTGCAGGGCCTCCACGGCCGCCTTCCTGCAGTTGAAGGCGTTGGTCTCCTCCTCCAGCTCGCGGCGCTTCTCCTCCACCTTGCGCTTCTCCTCCTGGTGGATCCGCTTCAGGTGCTCGAACTTCTCGTGCAGCTGGGAGGAGAGATGGGTGGCGCCTGGCACACACGCGGCCAGCCGAGCCCCGGCCCCGAGCCCGCACCCGGCAGCACGCACCTCTCTCTCCTTCTCCTTCAGCTCCAGCTCCGTCTCCTTCACTTTGTTGACGAACATCTGCCTCATCTCCTCCTCCTTCCTCTGCAGCTCACTCAGGAACTCCTTCCGCTTGGCCTCGTAGGTCTCCTGAAGGCTGCGGAGACGCACGGGGCGGGCTGAGGCCAGGCCGGGGGCGGACATGGCCAGAGAGGGTGGGCGCCGCTGGGGGCGAGCGTGGCGGCGGTCACCTGAAGGGCTGGCTGTCGCCGTCGCCGTCCTGGAAGCCCATCTCCTCCAGCTTGCAGCGCCGGTAGAGCTCGTAGTGCCGGCTGTGCGTCTGCTCACGTAGGTCCTCCATGTTCACCCTGATCAGCATCTCCCGCAGCTTCACAAAGTCGCAGTGATTCTCGTTCTCCACTGCAAGTGGGGCACGTGCAGGGGGTGAGGCGGGCGTGCAGGGGGTGAGGTGGGGGGGAGACAGCAGGGGACGCAGGGCAGGGGCGGGCAGCGCAGCCGCACTCACCCTGCACCACTCCCCAGGGGTACTGCCGCGCTCGGACCAGCTTGTTCCCCACCTTCACCTCCTCGGTGCTGCCCACCACGGCGAAGGGCAGGTGTGCCTGGAAAGGGCCAGGGTGTGCGTCAGCAGGGGGCCGACACGGGTGAGCGCAGACCCTACGGGCCTGCGGCAAGAGCCTCGCTGCCAGTGCTTTCGTGGGGTGGTGGTGGTTGTTGCTGTTTGTTTTCTGAGACCGGGTCTTGCTGTGTAGTTCAAACTGGCCTTGAAGTCACTACATAGCCCAGGTTGGCCCTGAACTCTCAGCAACTCTCCAGCCTCAGCCTCCTGAGGGATGGGATTGCAGGCGTGCACCACCACACTGGGCTTTTTCTAGCTCTTTGGGAGAAATGTTCTAGCCTTTTCAACGGGTCAGTGAACTGAACTCTCAACCCTCCCCCTGGTATTCCCAGCTCTGACATGTTCTTTCCCACAGTCTTTGGGGTGTCCTTTTCAGGGTCATTAGAGCTCCCTAAAGGAACTGCAGGCCTGGCTCCCTCCCAGGTTCCCAAACCCTGGCCTCCAGCCTCTCACCCCTGTAGGCTTTAGCGTACCACCCCAAGGCCAGGCCTTGCGTCACTCAGTCTGGGAAAGCCCAAGGCAGCTTCTCCCCTGCCCGCGGGACACAGGACTGGCTGGCGGTAGATGCCCATCTGTCTGTCTGTCCTGAAGCAGGTAAGGCTGGGATCCTGGGGAACGCAGGTCTCCAGGCACCGCACTCAAGATCTGGCTGCTGCTGGAGCTAAGGCCCTCACTCAACACTCACGTTCATGACCGCGTTAATCTCCGCGACGGCCTCGTCATCCGTGGGAAACTGGTAGATCTGGACCCCGTTGCTGACCAGCTCGCCCATGATCTTGATCTTGAACTTGTGGAGCTCGCTCTTGGAGATGGTGTCAGCCTTGGCAATGATGGGAATTATGTTCACCTGCCAGCAGCGGGGGCGGGGGAGCAGGTTAGTCGGCTGACTACAGGCAGCCCTGCCCCAGTCGAGTCCCGACACAGAGAAGCAGGAAGTCGGGAAGATGGAGCTGCTCCCAGGGACAGTCCTGAGGCCACCATGATGGGCGGTAACCGTGACAACCAGTGACCGTGCTTCTTACCGTTCTGGTTCCCCTAAATCACCACCTAGCCCTGGAACTGGTCCTCCCGGGCACACCCAGCTCTGACCCAGAATGTTCTGGGGTCTTAACTGTCCCAGGGTATGACAGAAGCAAGACCTGAGGACTCAACTCCCCACCAAGCCGGTAAGATGAGCCATCAGCCAAGGTCATGGGACGATTTCAAAATCGCCCCAGGCCAAAGCTGTCTCATTTTTAATGGTGAAAATTAACTCGATGGGGAAGGCAGCGACCTGAGAGCCGACCGGTGACCATGGAGTCGCATGCCCTCCAGACCCCAAACCCTTCCTGACGTCACTACAAAGCCACCTTCACAACATCTCCTCGTGTGCACCCCAGGAAGAGGGAAACAAACCAGCAGGGCCAAGGACAAGAAGAAAGGGGCTCATGGAAGACTCAGGGCCAGGACTTGAGAAAAAGCCCTGAGCGTGAATGCTGCAGGGACCACAGCAAGAGACAACACAGAACCAAGCCATGGGGCTGTGTGCGAGCCCCTGACCACGACCCCTCTGGGAGGGGCAGCAGAGCCACGCACGGAGTCAGGGTGGGGGCGCGCACCTTGCTGTCCAGCTTCTTCATGGTCACCAGGTCCAGGGACTTCAGGGAGTGCCCGGTGGGTGTGATGAAGTAGAGGCACGCGTGGACCCGCGTGTCATGGTAGTCAAAGAGGGAGCGGCGGATCTTCAGCTCTTCCTGCAGATAGTTTTCAAACTGTGCATCGATGTAGTCGACTATGGGCCTGTAACTACAGACGGCTCCGTCACCCAGGCGGCGAGGGCTGAGCCGCGGCCCGGGACCTCGGTGCCAAGCACCCTGTACCCCTTCTTCCCAGGGAACAAACGGCTGTGCTCTCTCAGGTGGGGCGGCAAACCCCTCTCCCTGACCCGCCCCAAGGAACGACTGGTCAGCTCGGGACGTTCCCTGACGCTTCCTCCTACCCCCTCTGAAGTGCGGGGCTTGGCTATGAATGGATCGGGGCAGCTCGAGGTACAGGGTCCCCGGGGAACAGAGAACTGTGGTCAGTGGGAGAGGTGGGTGAGGCCGGCCAGGGCCGCCCTTCCCGCCTCTTGCCTGTCATCCTTGTTGATCTGGTCCCCAAAGCCCACAGCATCCACGATGGTCAGCTTGAGGTGCACATTGCTCTCCTGGAGGTCGTAGGTCTGGGGCCGCAGGCGCACGCACTCCTCATGGTGACTGGCTTCCTCGGTCTCGAAGGTCGTGTTGAAAAGCGTGTTCATCAGCGTGGACTTGCCGATGCCCGTCTCCCCTGCAGTGTGGGGATGGCACGGGGAGAAACGGGCCTCGAAGCCTGGAACTGGGGCTCTCCTTGGCCGGGGTCGAGGTCAGGTGGGGGCTCGGGCATTCTCAGCCCCGACACAAGAGAAAGGGCCAGCAGGGCTCCCACTCCACCCATGTCCCCAGCCCTCGTCTCAGAGGCCTCAGGAATAATGTGTGTGTGTGTGCTGGGGGGTGACACACAGGTGTGGGGCTTGCATGTATGAGATCCTGGGTTTGATCCCCAGTCATTCGAGAAAGAAAAGGGGATGGGGCAGGGGGAAGAGGGGAGGAGGAGAGAAGAGACAAGAAGCAGAATAAGGAAGGAAGAAGGCAGGCAGGCAGGCAGGAGGCTAGGTGGATCATCTAACACACAGCCTGCCCTGGACCCCACCCCTGCAAGGCCCAGCATGGGCGCAGAGCGGGAGCAGGGCCAGGGTCTAAAGTTACCAGGGGCCCAGCCTGTGTGCCCCGTGCTGCCTCCGCTCCGTGTTGTCAAACTGTGGGGAGGGAGAGGACACCACAGAGGGTCTGGTCGAGTGCTCCAGAGACAGCCACCTACATGCGGCCATCTGTCCAGACACGGGCTGGGTCTCTGTCACACGCTACTGTGACGAGGGGCAGAGACTGGTTTGCCGTAGTGTCCTTGACACACAGTAGGAAAGAGCACAGGCTTTGTAAATAAATGAATCTGAATCACTGCGACAGCCGCCCCCAGTTCATAAAGCACTCTCATGTGCCCAACCCCATGTGCTCTTCACCCTGGAGTCAGGCCCTAGCTCCGATCCTGCCCTGGACCCTGGCAGAGTCACTGACCAAACCCTTGGACTCTGCCTGGGAAGCCCCACACAGCTGGACAGGTGGCCAGGGCACCTGGAGGTTCCCACTCACCCTGTTTGAGGATGTCCCTGGCCAGGCCACGCACTCACCCACACAGAGGATGTTGAAGCTGAAGCCTTGAGCGACTGACTTGCTGACCAGCTGGTCAGGGAGGCTGTCGAAGCCCACGTGGCCACCCAGGGAGAGGCTCCGGGACTCTGGCTCCACATTCTGCAGGAGAGAAGCCAAGCAAGGCAGTGAGCCCCTGGGGAACCAGGGCACGTGGGGGAGACAGCACTTGAGTGGACCATGAGCCCGAGATGGACAGCGCGTGTGTCCTGTGACTGGCTCCGAAGTAAGTGAAGTTGCCACCCCTCTGAGGCCTCCTTTACCCAAACGCTCACGCACATGCTGTGTTGCAGGGGCTCCCGGTCCCCCACGGCCACCCCTCCTCCGCACACACTCAAGTGTAGAGTGTGCCCGAGGGCCTCGCCGAAGGGCTGGCACTCACAGAGAGGGCCCACCCCTGGGGGGTCGGGAGGCCGTGCCATCCTGCCACCCTCCAATCCTGTCCTGGCCACGGTACCTACAGGTCTGGGGTGGGTGCTGGGGCCTGGTCTCTGCAGAGCCGGAGCCCTGGAGCTGGCCCACCGCGCGATAAAAAGGAGCCACAGAGGCCTGGGGCAGGGGGTCAAGGGCAGACTCCGACATGTATGGACGGCTTCTCCGGCTTCCCTGGGAGTGAGGGCAAAGTGCTGCCCCAGGGGAGTTCCCAGGCTCAGCCCCACGCCGGGGCAGATGCCAGCCTCCACCTTCAGGGGCCCCTCTTCCTGACTCCTGGCTTGAAATGACAAACACAGGAAAGGGCAGCGGGCTCAGGGTCCCACCTGCTCTCAGCTGTGGAGGACACAAGACAGGACCTGGGAGGCTGGCATGCGAGCTACCCATCGGAGCCACAGCAGCCCTGATGCAAATGTGGGCACAGAGGGGCCCAGGACCAGCCAGGAGGGCCCTGGCTCCTGCCCTGCAGAGGCACCTCCTGCACCGGCAGCACCTGACTGTAGCGACTGGCTGTAGCTCCAGATGTTCTGGGGGGAAGGACGGTGAGAGGAAGAGAAAATAAAGGAGGGACAAAATCTAGGATCGGGTGGAGCCCTCATCCTCCTGATGGGAGAGAAGGAGCGGCCAACCACTGTAGCGCCTTTATATGTTCCCTCCAAAGAAGAATGTCAATTTCAGCCCCATTGCCTAGCAGCTTGTGTGCCTGGCTGACCTGGGCCCCTTGCCTTCTTGGAGCAGGAACAGTTTATTTATGTGGCTTATTTTGGGATCTCTGTGTTTCAGGGTTGGCCTTGCTTTAGCCCCACACATGTGATCAATCTCCAGCTTCAACAGCTCCCGGCACCCGACCTTGGCAGCCACAGCCCCCAGTCAGAGTCCTCCGGCACTCAAATCCAATTTGTGCTCTCCTATCCACGCCACCTCCCTCTCAGCCTGCACCAATGATGCCTAAGTGTCTCTCACAGTCTGGAGCCCATGGGGCCATCTGGGCAGTGGTGCCACCCACATGCAAGCCTGGGTAACCCCTGAACCTGTTCTCTCCAAACACTCTCTGGAAGGACCCTCTGAAACAGCTGACCCTCCTTCCCCACAGCTCTTCCCAGGGCAGCATGTCCGAATCTCCCCACTCAAGCCCCGCTCCCTTAGGGCTGCGAACAACCCAGCAAAGGGGTCCCAGGCATCTTTCTCTCACCAAACACAGCAGCCCCTGGAGCCCCGGATGCGCCAGAGCCCTTGGCCTGGCATTCCAGATCTTCCTCACCGGCTTGGTTCCGGCCAGCAGGTTACTTCTGAATCCGCCTTTCCGGCGCTGCCCTTCCCTGGGCCCCAGCACTCTCTCTGCCTCTTCCCTGGCACCTGTTCTCGCCTGGCCCGAGTGCTTACATCCCGTCCAGACCCCTGCCAGTGTGGCCCCACTTCCTTGCACTGTTAGCCACTGAAAGCTCCTGGGAGTCAGCCGCAAGTTGGGGGAGGCCAGGTTTCCCACCCTTGCCACCCTTCCTCCCCTACACCCAGCGCTGGACGACACTGCCCGTCCTAAGCTCCTGGATGCGGCCTGCAGTCGCCACCACGCTGCCCACTTCCCACGGGGCTCCACTATTCAGCCTCTGTTCACCCTGCTGGTGGCAGCTTGAGGATCAAATGGAGGACAGAACAGTCAGGCTGGAGCTTTTTTTTATTTTCAGGCAAGACTAAAATTCTCCAAAATGTAAGGCGTGCCGTGCTTGCAGAGAAGGCTGTGTGTTTATTCATCCTCTTCTTCCAAGGGTGACACAATCAGGATGCAATCCAACATCCTGTAGTCTGCCGCCAAAACCCACCGCGTCAGCTGTGTCTGGGAACCACACATGCTCTGCGCGCGCGCGCGCGCGCACACACACACACACACACACACACACGTGTGCCACAGAACCTCTCGGAGAGACAGAGGCTGTCTGTGCCTTAGCCCCTACCCCACCCCCGATTTCTTACTATCCCGGGCTTCAGAGGCCCGGAGCAGCCCCGGGTCCTCACGGTGCCTGCCCTGTGCTCACATAGCGTGGCTCCTGCTGTGGCAGACAGGCAGGTCATCATCCCTGCGTTGCTGCCCAAGCTGCACTGACACCAGGGGCCCCACCTGGGATTATGTCTGCCCAGGAGCCTGAACTAAGAGGTGACTCTCTTCAAGGCCGGCCCCCACAATCACAGAGGCGGCGGCAGCAACGTGTGAGCGAGGTGTGCCATTCACCACGAAAGCCTGCAGACCCGAGTGGGGCGCAGCCTGCCCCGGAAGCATCTCCCGCACATCTCAGGCACCACAGCTCACACACAGAGCCAGGTGCCCCCTGCCACCAGCACTGCCGCTGCTGGGAACCAACCAGCCTGATTCCGCAGCTGGTTCAGGTACAAGCAAGTGACCGGAGCAGACCCTTCCTCAGCATCCTGCGGCCATGCAGGGAGCCGGCTGAGGCCAGACGCTTTTTTTTTTTTTTTTTTTTTTTTTGGCGGCACCAGGGATTGAACTCACAACCTCACGCCTGCCAGGCAGGCACTTAAGCCACTGAGCCAAACCCCCAGCCCTAGGTTTTTTTGTTTTTTTTTTTTTTTTACGTCTTCTTGCAGCGCATGGCAGAGCCAGAGAAACCAGAGAAGAGAGCGAGGGGTGATGGCTGCCCGACTCTGGGCTCTTCCCCGACCCCTGCCAGACAGCCCCAGGCTACACGGCGAGTTCTCCAGCCATCAGGACCGACAGCGCCCAAGGTCCACCTGTGTGGACATGGCCCCTCACTCAGCCCTTTCCCACTCCATGGGGCAGACACCGCCTTGTGGGTAAGGAAACTGGCAAAATGCTAGGGATCTAACCGGGGCAGGCCAGGGTGCCGAGAGCAGGGCAAACCTTTGCCCCAGACCACCCTGCTCCACTGCCTGGCCTGCCCCGCTCCGGGCTCATCGTGGTCCCTCAGCACACACTCACTGGTCCCGGCTGCCCCGTGCCATGACACCGAGATGGCTGGCAGGGAGAGGGTGGGCACCAGACCCCGGACTTCAGGGGGCTGGGTCTAAAATGCCTACAGGTGCCAGGCAAGCCACACGGACAAATACAGAGGGCAGGGTAGTAACCATGACCACAGCAGTACCAGCGGACACTTGTTGAGTACTTGCTGGAAGGCCCGCTGCCACCATGCGGTGAGCTTGCCGAGGTGCCAGGAGGTTCGGCACCATGCGCGCGACCACAGAGCTCGGGAGATCTGGGGAGACCGTGTGACAGAGACGTGCACCCTTCTTGCCACTTGCTGTGCCACCTGCTGGATGGAAGACAGCACTGATGTGACCAAGAGTGGGTCCCCCAGGAAGAGGAGGGAATGAATGGTGGGGGACAGTGGAACTCATGCGGGTCCCACAGCAGCCACTGTCAGGAACTCCATCCAACTGTGGGAACACGGGCCTGGGGTGGCTAAGTCATCCAGTTTTTCAAGAGAATCCCCAAATCTAGATCTTTATGTGAAATTCTCTACATTTTAAAGGTCACCAACCGAGAGAGACTGAGAGTCCGGGGAATGCCCAACGCCACATGGTGGGGACTGCTCTGGACCAGAGGCCCGGCCATTCACGGGAAGGAACCTTCAGATTGGTGGGTCACGCTGACTCCTCCGGACAGCAGCAGACTGGGGGTGCTCACTCGGGGCCTCCCAATGTCTTCAAAGCCCCAGGACAGGGAGAGCTGGCAGCTCTGAGCTCTCCGCACACAAGGAGAAACTGCACAGGGTTCATTATCCACTCCCTCTCTAATCGCCAATGAGCTTGGGCTCCCGAGCCAAGCCCCAGGCTTCTGTGTCATCGCTGCTTTGGACATCAAAGACAACGACCAAAATAATCACCGCCTGGGCTGGCTGGGCTCCTTGGTGCCGGGCCGTCCAGGGCACAGTGGAGGACAGCACTTGGTCATGCAGCCCAGTGGATAACTAGGGCGTCCTTTCCCCGATCAGGAAATGCTTGAGCTGAGCCTTCTGGATCGCCTGAACTACCAGCCAAGAGGAACTGCCCATTTCACCCAGAGGTGAGGCGAGGTGAGGTGGGGTGGGGCAGGACTCGGGAGAGGAAACCACAGCCCTCCTGCGGCTTGTCCACACGCAAAAACAGGTGTCTACCCAGAAGGAACCAGGAATCTGCTGGGTGTGCACACCAACAGAGCCAGAGAAAGTGTGGGTGAATAGAGATACCCCAATCCAGGCAGGCTGTTGGAGTGGAAGTCGAGAGCACACCCTACTTTAGAGAATGTGGTTCCTGAATCCTGGGCAAAGAGCTGACCCCAACCCCAGGTCTGCCACAGTTTCCCAGTGCTTCAGGCTTGGAACTCTTTTTTTTTTTTTTTTTTTTTGTTTGTTTGTTTTTTTTTTTGACATAGGATCTGGCTATGTGGTTCAGGCTGGCCTTGAACTCACTACGTAGCACAGGCTGGCCTTGAACTCACAACAACCCTTCTCCCTCAGCCTCTTGAGTACTGGGATTATAGGTGTGTGCCACCAAGCAAGGCTCTTGGGGACTCTTTTCTCCCCAGGCCCCTAGTCCTAGCATCTGCTGGCCTCAGCACCCCGCCAGGCAGACGGGAAGCCTGCTCCCCACAAGCGCAGCAGCCCTGGAGGAGGTCCTGTGAGGTCAGAAGTCACCGCACCACTGGGAGCCTTCTCCACCCATATTCCAGGCACAACCGCCCTACCCAGCTCCAGCTGCTGGGGCCTTAAATAGCCAGAGCACAAGTCTCTGGCCAGAACCCATGGTCATCCTAAGCACCACTGTCCTTGAGCCCAAAAGGAATCCCAGGAATTTTCCCAGGAAAGGCTTAGGCTCTGGTCCCAGGATTCCACAGCAAGCCTTAGGCCCAGGTCAGAGGTCACGGGAAATAACCAGAAGCACTGCATGTGGGAGGGCGGGGGTGGGGATGCTGCTACCCAGGGCGGAAAGGGAGGACCACAGACAGGTCACACCTGCCTGGATCAGGAGGACACCCAGGAACCAAAATGTCTCTCTCCTACCATGGCAACAGAAAAACCCAGAAGACTGAAGCAGGGATCAACCTTGACAGGGCCACCTCGATGGCAGACAAGGTAATGCCAGGAAGCTGGTGGCTGGGCCACTAGTCACCGTCACAAAGCCAGTCATTCCACACCCCGCCCTAAGAAGCGAAGGGACCTGTGTGCAAAACTTCCCGTCCCTGACCCCAGCACTCTGCCCTCTCGGCTTCCCTGTCCCGCCAAGAACTCCCCCCTTTCCCTGTACACACACAGCCAGGCCGCAGCTTATTAACCGGGGATGGCTCCACTCACCGCCTCCCGTCAAAGTCGGGCTTCCAGGAGACTATGACCACCATTCCCATGCCTTGGGCCTAGGGCACAAACACACTGTCGGGCTTGATTACGCAGTCTGAGAGCGAGTGGGCATCCCACCCCAGAGCAGAAGCGGCCAAGCTCCTGGGCCCCAGGCATTCACAGTCCCTCACTTGGCCCAGGCCCTGCAGAGGCAGCCACTACTGCCCCGCCCCAGGGAGGCCAGCTGTGGTGTGGCCTGGCCTGCCCTGGCTGGAAGGAGCAGAATATGGGCAGCAAAGTGCTTTGGCCTTCCCTCCTGACCCAGGATGGATGGCAGTGCTCTCCAGGGGCAGGGAAATGCATGAGCACCGACATGGCCAGTGCGGGTACAGGTGACACAGTGACGTGTCTCTGCCACCTGTCCAGCAGCCCAGCACCCGGCAGAGGGTTAGGAGGGTTAGGCTTGGCCCTGGCCCCACAGCCAGGTGTGGGGAATGGAAGCAGGTCCACGCCTACAGCCCCTCCTGAACCCCGGGCCCCAGGCAGCCCCTTCTGAGCACCTCAGAAGACAGAAATCCACCAATCCTGGTTCTGTCCTCTAACCTGGCCTGTATGACAGGAGTTGGAGGATACACGGAGGAGGACTTTTAACCTTCCCCAAGGTGCCCAGTGGACCCACAGCTACAGCCTGGATGTCCCTTGTCCCGTCCTCCATTGCCTCTTCCCAGCAACGGGTCCTCACGTGATCCCCGAGGATGCAGATGGCGCCTAAGGAAGTCAGCAAAGAGCACCCCAGCCCCGCCTTGTGGGCAGCCTGCCCTCGGGTGGCACCTCTTCCCCAGGCAGATGTGCGCCCTCCTGCCTGGGCACCTCCACATCTGGCTATCCGGCCAAGCCATGCCTGGGTATCCTGAGACCCAAGCGGCAGGCCGCACAGGGACAGGGAGCCCAAAAAGGCTGCAAGGGACACACGGAGGCCAGCTGGCAGTCAGGCCCTCTGCTCTGTCATCCCGCTGCTGCCGGCCTTGCCTCGAGGTGGCTGGACTACAGCCAGACTTCAGTGGTAGTTACTGGCCCAAACACACACCTCCACCCAGCCCGCCCTAGGGTTCCGCATTCAGAGGGTGCCACCACCCCAGGCATCTCAAGGGGCCCCAGGTGCTGGGGTCTCAGCTGTCCTTTACTGGCTGATGGACAAAGTCTGCATTCTCCCCCAACTACAGCCTGTTGGTATCACAAACATGATGGACACGAAGCGTCCCATGCCCTTCCCTCCATCCAAAGCTGTATTTGTGTTTTAGGATCAGCAGTGCCTTTCCACCAGCCCCGCAGCCCCGAGCCACTCCAGGGAAGACGCAGGCGGACCCTGGGGTGGGCACCCGCACAGCAAGGCCTGATGCCCTGAGGGAGGGTGAGCAGGGCACGCTCACCTCCAGGGCAGCAGGACTGCTGCTGCTTCGCCCCTGGTGCTCCTGTGTGACCCCTCAATGCCACCAGGCACTGACGGCTGCCAGACAACTCTTAGTCAGGGCTCCTATGGGAGGTCGCTGGCCGTTTCGCCAGCACGGGGAGGCACTCCGCCACGGCAGGGCCCTGGCCTCACGGCGCGAGGGCGGCCTCCCACGGCTCGTGCTTCAGGACAGAATAGGCACTCCCTGGATAGTCTGCTTCTCGGGGAGGTGTCAAGATTACAGGGGTGACAACGGAAGTAACAGATGGCGCTGGGGATAAAGCAGATACGGGGGTGACAGGCTGGGAAGAATGCCCGTGTGAAGCCGAGACGCCGCACGTTTCTTCCTCTCCCGTCACGTCTCACTTTCCCCAGGCCCCACGAGGTCCCTCCGCATGGAGCAGTTCGGACAAGGGAAACACAGGAGTGGGCCCCCAGGACAGGGAGGGCGAGTGTCAGAACCAGAGAGGGGGCCAAGCCAGGGTGGACAGAGGTCTGGCTGCCCGAGCAGGAGGGGCAACTGAAACTCCCGAGGCCTGTCCCTGCCATGCCCGGACAGCAGGCACGGACCCAAACCTCAAGGCTGAGCTCGGGCTGAACCTGGGGTCAGACAGATGGCACAGCTCCTGAGCCTGCGGCATGTACCCCGCGTTAAACAGACACACCCAAGGTGGGGGCGCCAGGAACCCCGCACACCTTCATCTCCAAGTACAGCACGGCATGGCCTGCTCCGCTCCAGGTCAGGACAGTTCTCAGCTGGCCAGAGAGATGGTGCAGGGCTGCCCCTCTGCCTCTGGACCCTGGCACCGGTGAGAAACCAGGCACGCTGAGGCCTCCCACAAACTCTGAAGAAGCACTACGGCCATGGCAAGAGAAGCAGAGAAATGCCGTTCCCGGGATGACAAGCCAGGAGGGGGGAATGGAGCATGGACTCCTAAATTCAGGCCAATCTCCACCCAAGATCTCCACCCAAATTCATCCCCGTCCAAGTCCTCCCAAGAGTCTGGTGTGAAAGGCATTCATCCCTCTGGCTTCACCAGGCGCAGCAGCCTTCCCTGAGTCAGTCCCCTCTGGCCACCAGGGGAACACCCCAACAGCCCAGAGACGCCCCAAGAGCGAACAGGAGGATGACCCTGCCAGCTATCCGAGGACTATCTCTGGATGCTAGGTTACACTGAACCCTCGCAGTGCGCCAGAGACTGGTCAGGTACCCCATCTGGATTCTCTCCTCGTGTCCCCACAATAACCCTATGAAAGAGGGGACACTCCTTATCCTACCGTGCAGACGAGAACACGGAGGGGTTAAGTACCTCGCACAGGGTCACATGGCCAACAAGTAGCATCCAGGATTCCTATCGAGTCATCGGATTCTGGTTCTCCTACATACCACTCCCACAGGCAAGATCAACTATCAGAGCAACCCCCGGCCACAGACGAGACCCAGACATAACTTTCTGGTCAGGTGGGCACAGAAAATGCACAGACATACACGTGCGAGGGTCTGCTGGCCTCCAGCAATTCCAAGTCTATTAGGATTCAGGAGCTGCCTTCCTCCAGTATTTAAACTCTGATTTACAGCACAGAGGTGAAGCAGCTCTTAGATTAGTCCAGCTTCTGAGTCTGTTCCTCATGTAATTTAACTTACTTAACTGACACACAGCATCCCCTCCCCAAAGGGAATCAAAGGAACACCCCAGTCTGACAAATTATGAAACCAAGAGGGCCTGCTTAGTTATGCATATTTCCAAAGTAGACCGACAAATGTATTTTCAGAAATCAAGGAGACAGCTACATATATAAAGGCAGATG
>RJWM01014897.1:0-49477 GCA_004363535.1 Dasyprocta punctata
ATCATAATAATGCTGCTTCTTAAGGGCCTGCATTTCTAGGATTGCATTCCCTTCTGTTGTGCCATCTTTTTCAATTTATATATAAAATTGTGTTGACCAGTCCTGGTTATGTAGTTTTTCCCTTCTCTTTGGACCATGATTAGCCCTTGAGTTGTGACTTCAGAGCTCGGTAAGTTTGAAATTAAAGTGAAGAGACTCCACAGAAAGGTAATTTGCATGCATAATACAAGAAGGTGTTCCTTAGGTATGTTACAGGCTTACTTTAACCCATTTGACTTAATGCTCCAAAGTACCTGTAATTTAATGGTAATAGTATAGCAAATTGTGATGAATAGCTTCACTTGTACTTTAAAAAAGTCACATGTTCACACTCTTAAATCTGAGTATCAGAATTCAAGCAACGGTTGAAATATATGCCTGTCTCTTTAATATACTTATTACAAAAAAAAAATGTCCAATGTAAATGCATGCACACATTTACCAAAAAACATATTTCAGAATGTTTTTCACAGTGGTATTTGTCTAACATTAGGGACAACCCAAATGTCCATCAACAAAAGAATAGATAAATATGTTATACATTCATATACCATAATACAAAACAATGAGAATAAAGCCAGGCAAAGCAGTAAACATCTATAATCCCAGCTATTTGGGAAGCTCAGGTAGGAGGACGGCAAGTTCAAGCCCAGCCTGGACAACTTAGTGAGACATTGTCTCAAAAAACAAACAAACAAACAAAAAAGCTGGAGATGTAACTCAGTGGGTAAAGCACTTGTCTAGCATGTGTGAGGCCCTGTGTCAATCCCCAGTACTTCAAAAGAAAAGAAATCAGCAGTGTTTGTGTATTAACAGCAAACTATCTGAAAAAAGAAATCAAGAATACAATCCCATTTATAATAGCTCCAAAAACAAAATAAAATACTTAGGAATAAATTTAACCAAGGTTGTGAACGACCTGTATATTGAAAACTATGAAACACTGAGGAAAAAGTTGAGGACATAAGCAAATGGAAAGGTATACTGTGTTTACGGAGTGAAAGAATTAATATCGTTGCAATGTCCATGCTGCTCAAAGTGATCAGGCTCAGTGCAATTCCTAACAAAATTCCAAATACTTTTCAGAGATAGAAAAAAAGAACTTTACAATTTATACGAAACAACAAGAAACCTCAAATACACAAAGCAATACTGAGCAAAAGGGACAAAGTTGCAGACTTCACAATACCTGGCTTTGAAATATGTTACAAAGCTACAGCAATCAAAACAGCATGATAGGCCACCATACTTGCCTGGCAAGTATGAGGTCATGAATCCAATTCCCAGTACCAAAACAAACACACAAACAAACAAAACAAAAACAAAAACAAAAAAAAACCCCAGCATGATATGGCATAAAAAGATACATAAACTGGGCGTAGTGGTATAATGCCTATAAGCCTAGCTACTTGGGAGGCTGAGACAGGAAGATCATGAGTTAGAAGCCAGCCTGGGCAATTTAAAAAATGGCTTGACAAAATCCCTTGGTTCCATCTCCAGTATTAAAAAAAAAAAAAGAAAAGTAAAGTAAAATACATAGACCAATGGAACAGAATAGACAGACCAGTTATAAATCCACACATTTATGGCCAATTGATTTTTAACAAAGGTGTCAACAGCACACAATAGAGAAAGGACATCTTGTTCAACAAAGGATGCAAGAAAACTAGGCAGTCACATGCAGAAGAATGAAATTAGAACCTTATTTCATAACATACACAAAAATCCACTTGCAATTGTGGTATAACTCAGTGGTAGAGTGTTAGCCTAGCATGACAAGGCCTTAGATTTACTCATTAGCACCACTACTAAAACAAAAACAAAACAAAAACAAAAACAAAAAAAAATAGATTAAAGACTTAAACTGAAGGCCTAAAACTATAAACTACTAGAAAAAAAAAGTAGTGAAAAGCTCCATGACATTGGTCTGGTTGATGATTATTTTATTTTTACTTTTTTTGGATATGACTCCAAAAGCACAGCCAAGAAAAGCAAAAGTAAAAAATAGAATTACATCAAACTAAAAAGTTTCTGCACAATAAAGAAAATCTAACAGAGTGAAAGATAATTCTACTGAATGACAGAAAACATTTGCAAACCATCTGATAGGGAATTAATATCCAAAATGTCTAAGGAAATTGTATAATTTAATGATAAATGACAAAAAAAATCACCCAATTAAAATATAGACAAAGGGTCAGAATACTGAGTAGACATTTCTCAAACTAAGATACACAAATGACCAACAGGTAATAAAAAAATACTCAACATCACTAATCATCAGGGAAATGCAAATTAAAGCAAATCGACATATTATATCACACCTGTTAGAATGGCTATTATTGCTAAGCATGGTGGTGCACACCTGTAATCCCAGCACTTGGGAGGCAGCGGCAGGAGGATGGCCATGAATTTGAGGTCAGCCTGTCCTACTAAGTAAGTTCAAGGCCAGGCTAAACTGCATAGTGAGAACTTATCTAAAAAAAAAAAAAAAAAAAAAAAAGAATGGCTGTTATAAGATGAAAATTAACAAGTGCTGGTAAGGATGTGGAAAAAGGGAACCCTGACACCCTGTTGGTGGGCATATAAATTAATACGGTCAGAGCCAAGTGTGGTGGCGCACACCTGTAATCAAGCACTCTGGCAGGCTGAGGCAACTTAGTGACTTAGCAAGACCTTGTAAATAAAAATAAAAACAAAGGGGGCAGTGGCCTGGGGATGCAGCTCACAAGAGTACCACCATCATGACAAAAAAAAAGTAGTACAGCCAGTATGGAAAGCAGTATGGAGGTTCCATAAAAAAATTAAAAATAGAATATGATCAACAGCATGAATGAGCCTGGAAGACATTATGTTTTAAATGAAATAAAGCAGACACAGAAAGACAAATAAGGCATGATCTCACTTATATGTGGAATGTAAAACAGCTGACCTCATGGGGAAGAGTAGAATAACAGTTGCCAGGGGCTGGTAGGGTTTAGGGAAGGCGGGGAGATGAGGTCAAAGGATACAAATAGTCAGTTAGAAACATAATTTCAAGAAATCTGTTGTAGAATAGGGTGACTACAATTAATAACAATTTTGTTTGTTTTGTTTTTGTAGCATAGGATATTGAACCCAGCGGCACTCTACCACTGAGCTTCAACTTCATCCCTATTTTTTTGAAGTTCAGACAATGTCTCCCTAAATTCACCAGGATATCCTTAAACTTGCAATCTCCTTGCCTCTGCCTTCTGCATAGCTAGAATTAAAGGTATGCACCACAATACCTGGCTTGTATTGTATTCTTGAAGATTGCTAAGAGAAGGAGAAAAAAAAGTCAAAGCTTAGGATAAAGCTCAGTGGCACAGCCCTTGCTTAAAATGTGCAAGGCCCTGCTTTAGAGCCCTAGCACCACCATAGAAATTTTTTTTAATTAAAAATATAAAGGTGGATTGAGGATATAGCTCAGCAGCACAGCGCCTGCCTGGCAAGCGCAAGGTCCTAAGTTCAATTCCTGGTACCAAAAAAATAAAAAAATAAAAATAAAAAGTTAAGTATGTGAAGAAATGTGAATGTTACTTAGCTTGATTTGACTGTCCCACCTTGTACACTTATTTCAAAATATCATACTGTATATGATATTTATATACAATTTTGATTTGTTGATTTAAAAAATTAATGTTTACAAAAGGAAAAGCAGACATAATTCATCTATAGTGAATAGAAAACAGGATGGTGAGAACAGTGTTAACCAGTTTTCTGTTACTGTAAAAAATACCTGAGATAATCAACTGCTAAGAAGTGCCTGGCGGGGTTGACCCCTTGCTTCGAAGACTCAGGTGGAGCTGCTGGATGACAGCAGTGAGGGGCACAGGGTACAGCAAAACCACCAGCCTTGTCATGGCCAAGAGGAAGAGATGGGCCCCACACTCCCCTCGGAGGGCCACTTATCACCGACACAAAGCCCTCCCACCAGGCCCTGCTCCTAAAGGAGCCACCACCTCCCCAGAGGACCTTCCTGGCAGGAAGCCTTTAACACACTGGACTTTTGGGGAGGTCCCAGACCCAAACTGCAGCACTACTTCTGGGGCATGAGGGGGCCTTGGGAGCCCTGGTAAAATTGTTCCTCTGTCTGGGTGGCGCTATCATGGGTTTGGTCACTTTGAAAATCCACTGATCTCCACACTTACGATGCATGCACTTTGCTGTAGATTACTTATGCTTCAATACAAACTTCAAAGAAGACAACGAAAAGCCAGCAGTCATCCTAGGAAGAAGGGAGGCTGACTCTCCTGACCCAGGTCTCCCCAGACCTGGGCTCTTCACAGCTGTGGCCCTGTCGTGTTGGACACTGCATGCCTGGGTGCAACAAGCTGGGGCGGCAAAGCAGGAAAGAGCGCCAGGCTGCTCAGGGCACTGGCCCTGGCCTGGCCTGATCATGCACAGGCTGTGTGACCCTCCACTGATCTCCACCTCCATCTCTCTGGACCCCTGTGGCATTCGGAGTTCTCAAGTCCAAGAGAAGGTCCACAAGGAGTGGTGTCCTTCCGCCCCACCCAACACAGCGTAGCTCTCTGGATTTCTTCTGTGTCTGGGGAGGGGGTGCCAGCCAGCCTGAGGCTGCCTCACAGGTTCTTGGCCCTGAGAAGAGCAGGCACAGTGCTCAGAGGAAGGGGCTGAGCAGACTCAGAGAGAGGTGACAGATAGGGCAAAGGGTCTGGATGGGCTGTGGAGAATCCCAGTTGGAGGTCCTGGTATACTCAGTGCCAGGATCAGGCTTTGTCCTGAGGTGATGCACTGCTGAGCAAGGCGCTGTGCTGTCGTCAGATCCATCTGGCTATTATTGCTTGAACATGGTTTGCTCCCCCATCCCCAAACAATCCCTCAGGTTGAGGCTGCTTTCCTCCGCATGGCCACGGTGGGGGCTGCAATCTAGTGGGAGGTGTCAGGAAAGTGGAGCCCTCGTGGGTGAATGCCTTGATTGGGAAGACAGGCTCCCTACCTGGGGCATTTCGCCCCTTTTCTTGCTTTCACACATGTCTGCTTCCTCTTCTGCTCTTGGCTATGAGTCGAAGCTATACGAGGATCACATCCAGTGTGGCCGCCCAATTTTGGATTTTCTGTTCTCCAGGACCATGAGCTAAAACAAACCTCTGCTCTTCTACAAATCACCTAGTCTCAGATGTTCTGTAATAGCAGCATAAAACAGACTAGGATACTGCCACACGGAGAAGAGGGAGAGAAGGACAAGACTCGGGCAGAAACACTAGAAGGAGGGCCACAGGGCTTGAACCAGCAGTCACCGTGACAGAGGGCAACAGGGCTATGGGGGAGGCAAACCCAATGCTACAAGCCCGCAGGGGGTGGGTGAGGTGGAGTGGAGGGTGCAGCAATGCCCACGGGCCGTCTGTGCCCACTCCCCACAGTCCTCCGTGCCAGCAGCCTGGCAGGAGGGCAGCATCCAATGCCAGCTGAAGGAGCCAACAATGCCCCACATCCACAAGCTGCCAATAGAGGCTCCCATTTGAAATCCCCACTGCTCCCCCTCCCAGCAACACACACACACACACAGCCCACCCTATGAACAAGGAAGGGCTACACCTTCATGCTGCTTTCACATCCCAGGAGACACTGTCATTCTCACTTGTACCTCTTTGCTGACACCCATCCTGGGCCAGCCCTGAGCAGTTGAAGTGGGGTGGTAGTGGTGGTTTCAAGGCTACCCCAGGTGAACACACTGCAGTCAGTGTTCCAAGAGTGAGGCAGGGGTCTGGGTGGGAAGAATGCTGGTGCCACAGACAGACCGGCAAGGGGCAGCCCCCAGCAGTGGGAGAGTGAGTGAGGCTGGGAAAGCCAGGCTGGGCGTGGGGGCGCCTACCGGAGACAGAGAGAGCCATGCAGGGCATGACCAAGAGTCAGGAGGCCAGGGCTCCAAATGTGGTGGCTGACAGAGCTTTTGTGTTTTTGTTTTTGGGAAGGTATTTATTGCCTATCACCCCGTACCCTAGTCATTCTCCATCTGCCCCACGGGCCACCATTTTAACAATGTTCTTAACATGTGTCTCTTTGTCCTGTGGAGGGTATATTCTGACCTCCCAGGACCCCATGCTCCATGTGCCTGCACCGAGAAACTGAAAGCAGGATGGGGAGGGAGAGCTGGGCTTGGGCCAGGGCCACCTCGGTCTCCTGGCTCCTGGGCCACCCAGGGCTCCAGGCTCCCAGGTTTCAGCTCCAGAGCTGAGGCAGCCAGGCTCCATGAATCACTCCAGCCAACGCCAGGCAGGCTGGCACCAGCGCTGGGAAAGCCTGTCTTTCTCCTGCCTCCCCTTTTCTTATCATTTCTGTCTATGTCTAATCCATTCTCCACCCAGCTGTGCAGTGATTTTTCTAACACACAAAGCCAACCCGGTGGCTCCCTGCTAGCCAACACCGAGGGCCAGAGGGCAGAGCTGTGCTCACGGACCACAGGTCTCCACTGGTCCTGTGTTGATGGTGGCGGCTCTGGAGCACAAATGACCCCCACAGCATGAGGAAAGAGCTGGGCTCTGGGCCTGGCTCTGTGAGGTCCTGACTGAGTCATGAGGCCTGACTCCACAGCTGTTCCTCGTTTGGGGTTTGGAGTTGGGTCCTGCCCAGGATGTCAGGCGGAGGAGGGAGCTGGAAAGCATCTGTAAACAGGGTGCACAGGGGAGCGAAACCTCCAAAAGGGAGGACCCAGCTCAAAGGTTCCAGTGGGACTGGGGCAGGAAGAGGAATAAGCCAGGAGCCCAAAGGTGAAGGGCTTCTTGCCTAGGTTTAGCCTTGGTGACCCGCTCATCATGGCCCTGGCACTTGAAGATTCATATCCCAAGAAAGCCCTCAGTCACTGACAACCCAGGACAGTGGTCACCCTACTGGGGGGCTCCCAGCCCTGGCCTCGTCCTGAAAAGAAGGCACAGGGTGGGGGCAGATGTGGCCGAGCACCCCCAGCAATGACATTCTTCCTCCCACCAGGCCGGGGGGGGGATGTGACACCTGGAACTCCTGGCACTGGTGCTACTCACTCTCCGGCAGGGGACACACCTGACCAAAAGACTTGATCAGGTCACAGAAACCACTTCCCTGTCCCACTGTGCTGTGTGACCCCAGGCAAGCTCTGCCCTCTCTGGCCTGCAGGCTCTCACCATGAAATGGTCGTGAGGGAGACACTTCTCAGTCTTTTCCAGTCTGGTGGGTTTGTCACCAGCATGGCGTCTTCCATCCTCTTTCTGTACGGGTAGTCTGTGCCCCTAGCACACCTGCTTTCAAGACTCAAAGTGTGAAACCTAATGAGCTATGGTGCCCATTTGTCAGACAGGGAAACTGAGATTCCTACCCTCAGTTTAAGCTCCTTCACAACCTTAGAAATGAGCTGTGCCGTTCTCACTGCACAGATGGGGGACAGAGGCTTAGAGGGGTAAGAGGAGCATTTAGGGCAGAGGCAGAAGTCTGGCCCACCACTCTTTCCCTAGGCCAAGACAGAGAAACCTTGCACCTGGACCTGCTCTCTGCCTGGCTAAGGGGCAATGAAGAGCCAGGCAGGCTCTGCTCTAGACCCCGGGAGGGTAGAGGATCTACTCTAAGAGGAAGGGAGTCCTTCAGACAGGGCCAGGAAGGCTGCGTGGAGGAGGTGGCTTTTGAGCAGGCCCCCACAGGGTGGACTGCAATTTTGAGAGATCGAGGTGGAAGGTTTTTGGGGGACAGACATCATTTAGGCCAGAATGGAGGATGGGGTGCAGGAGAGAAGGAAAAGGAAGGAGGGACTAGCACAGAACTACTGCCATGGACTCTGGAAGCCATGCTAAGAACTTGGGGGTGTGACATTGTGTGACAATTCATAAGAAGCTTGAAAGGAAAGGAGGCCCAGGGCCCAAGCTGATACAGGAAGTCAGATCAGGCTGCAGAAAAAGCCTGAGAGAAGCAGAGCCCAACAAAGCCCCATGCTAGGGTGGTCCATGGCATGCAGGCCTCAGGGAGTTGGCTGAAGTCCCTCCTTGGAGACTCATCACCTCCAAGGATGGCAGACCTGTCTCAGGGTGAGCACCATGCTGGCCGAATTTCTGGGTCCCCTGCACTGCTCTCAGCCATGTCCTGATCCTACCCATAGTAGCCTTGAAGGTCAATGCTCCTCCAATGCCCAGGCAGGGTGCCAATCAGGGCCTCAGAATGGCTGGCTGGCCTGAAGATGCCCTGTCCTGTCCCCATGCCCATCCTCAGATGGCCGAGGTGGGGGGGCAAGGCGGTTAATTTCTCTGGACCTCTGGCTTCTCATTGGTGACATCAAGGTCTTCCCCTCCATTGGCCCAACTTGCTCCTCTTAACTACCCTCCCCTCACTTCTGCTCCCCGCACTTGGCCCCAGTGAACCTTGGTACTCTCATCCGTATCTTGCCAGGTGACAGTGAGGATCCAGTGTCCCTGTTTGGCCATGCCGTTACTGAAGGAATGTCCAAAATGAGTCATACTCCACCCTGAAAGACCGAGCATACTGTCAAATGCAGGTTGGGATCCAGTCACTGGGCAACCTGCGGTCACATACCACCTCACCCCTTCTCCCACAGATTCCTGAGCTCTGGCCACCATGGCTCAGGCTGGGTCCCAGGGTCAGTGGTGCAGCAGTGCAGGCCCTGCCTGTAAGCTTTCCTGGCTGAGGGGGAAGGGGAGATACACCCAGTCACTCAGAGTGACCCCATAGGGAACCAGGACTGGCTTGGGAAGCCAGCAGCTGTGGGCACCCAGGATTGGGGGCAGGGGTGGAAGACCTGGCACGGTGCCTGAAATGACACTACGTGGTACCTGTGGCAGGCTAAAGAATGGTCCCCAAAGATACCCACATCCAAATCTCTAGAACCTGTGACTGCTGCCTTATATGGCACTAGGGACTCACAGATGTGATTAAGGATCTTAAAATGGGGAGATTATCCTGGCTTATCTGGATGGGCCCTACATGCAATCACAAGTATCCTTATAAGAGGGAGTCAGGGTGGAGGTGTATGTGTATGGTGTCTGTCTGTCTGTCTGTCTCAGCTTGGGGTACATGCTTAATGAGGCCATGGGTTCAATCCCCAAGGGAGGGGAAGCAGAAGGAATCTGATCAAGGAAGAGAAGAAAGCAGTGTCAAAGGGAGTAGAGAGCAGAGTGAAGTGGTCACAAGAATGCCAGCAGTCACCAGAGCTGAACGAGACAAAGAATGGATTCTCTGGAGCCTCTAGAAGAAACCAGTCTAGGTTTCAGCCCTATAAGACTCATGTCAGACTACTGACCTCGAAAACTCTAAGAGAATTAACTGTGTTGTTTTAAAGTAGTAACTTTCTGGTTTTAGGTTACAGAAGTAAAAAACAAGAAATACTGTTCTATGTTTTTTTGTTTTTTTGTTTTTTTTTTGAGATAGGGTCTGGCCATGTGCCAGGCTGGCTTCAAACTCCTGATCCTCCTGCTTCAGCCTCCCAAGTGTAGGGTTATAGCAGTGTGTCACAAAAGCCTAACTCAAAATACTGTTCTTGAAGAGCAGTGGGTGATGGGTAAAGAAGCCCCAGCCCTCCTGCTCAGGGAAGCCACCCTGAGGAAGAAGTTATTATCCCTTGAATAGCTCCCATGTACAACAAAGTCACCTTGGACTTCATGTCTTGCTTACTGTTATCCCACCTCACCACTGGCAGACATTACCTAGCAGCGGGGGTCACCATGGCAGGGACTGGCTGAGCAGAGACAGCGAGATCAGGCCAGCAGGCTCTGAGGCTTGTCCCCCAACCCTGGGCACACCTGACAGTGCTGGGGGGCTGTGTTCCAATGGATGAGCTTCGGTCTGCACTGACCACAGGCCTCTTCGCCCATAGCTGACCACATGTCCCTCTGTGACAGGAAACCACAGGCCATACCCACAGGCTCGCTTAACTTCAGTTACTAGCACCCCATGTCTCCAGCCCTGGGAAAGTTGGGGTTGCCACAAATGTCTGAACAGTGAGAATGGGGAGTGGTAACTCAGCCATTCCAGGCCAGCACACACACACACACACACACACACACACACACACATTCTGCAACTTCCACCTCCAAGCCTGAGGCTGGCTTCGTTAGACATCCCGGATTTGAGCCCCAAAGGGACTTGGCCCATTTTGCCTTCAGCAAATAGAGAAAAGCAAGGCTGAGGCTAGAGGAAATCAGCTGCCCGGAATGGAATGAGGCAACCCCAGAGCAGCTGCTGGCAGGCCAGGAGAGGATGTAGAAGTGGGGGTCTTGAAGGCCAAACCTGGGGGCCCTAGGCCTGCCAAGGAATGTCATGCCAAGCAAAGACAAAGGGATAAAGGGGCAGAAGAGGTGTTGGTGGGGTTGAGGGGTGGCTAGGAGGGGCTCTAAAAGCACTCAGAAAGCTTGAATAAATGGGGACAGAGACAGGGCAGGGGGCCAAGGTAACAAGACCAGCTGCAGACATACCACCAGCCAGATAGACCACTATTGCTGCCCAGGCCACAAGGCTCCATGGGAAATGAGCCATGGAACCTGACCTCAATAGCTGGGTCCCGAGTTTGCCACCAAGTTCCTCAAGGAGATGTTCACACGACATACTCTGGCGTGCCCAGCTGTCCCACCCTGCCTCTTCCCAGGCAATAAGAGGCCAGGAGACTTGGCCAGGCACAGAGAGACCAGCTGGGGTGTGGGCCTGCAGAGATCAGCAGCTTCCCTCATTCACTGAAGCCAAAGGAGGCTCCTACCTCAGTGGAAGAGATACCGCTGCCTTCCACTCTTATCCTAAATTAAGCCCCTCCTTCCTTAGCCCTCTTCTCTGTGATGGGACAGGGTGATGCTGATTGGCAGCTCCTGTTCATAATAATGGCTACCAAACACCAAGTACTAGTGAAGTGCTTCTATAACTTGCTCTAACTTCATCATCATCCCCCCCAAACACTTGTGATAGGGAGCCTTCATCCCCATTGTACTCACAGGGAAACTGAGACAGGAGAACCACTCTGCCTCAAGGTCGCAGGTAGGCAGGAGGGTCAGGGCAGGACTCAGGAAGAAGACAGGTAGGAGTGCAGTGGAAAGTACCTCCCTATATCCCCCAGGAGATCCAGGGGACTCCTGCTTGGGGAGAAGTGCTCAGGGCTATGCTAAGAACCTGCAAAGGAGAGCAGAGGTGAACGCAGCCAGAGATGGTACTGGCCTCAGAGCAGAGTCTCTGATGCCCCCCACCCCAGCAGACCTTTTACAACACTGGATCCAACCCTGTCCTCATCAACTTCCCCCAGATCTGTCCACCCCAAGTGGTGGTTCCCATCTCAGAGAGCAATCCATTCATCCTTCCTCAACACTGGGGCCCTGTGTACTCCAAGGCACCTCCCCGCCTCCTCTAGAGGCCTCTATAGGTCCTCTCCTCTCCTGCCAAGCCTAGTCCTGGGAGGGATGCAGACAGGAGAGGACAGGGAGCCTCTCCCCTCTGTGGCCTCCTGCTCACTGGCCTGGACAGCAGCCCCATCACCACCACCACGACCATCATCACCATCACCACCACCACCATAGCCAACGATGGCTCTTATCAGATACACACCTGCCTGACCCGCCCAGCCAGCCCTCAGTCTCACATCTCCAAGCCTTTACTTGTGTTGTGCTCTAGTCTGCAATGTCTCACCCTTCTTCGCCCTTTGGTGAACTCCTTGCAGACCCAGCTCTCATGACTTTGCAAGTGTACACGTCCCCAGTTTCCAAGCAAAGATGGGCTCCTGTCTGATTCCCTAGGGCCTCTGGGTGGGGCCTTATCTAGCAACCCACCCGGCTCTTCCTCAGAAGAGAGGCTCCTCAGGGCAGACTCCTGCATCGCAACGCTCAGTGCTGGCACCCAGTTCTGACCTGGCCAGGGGCAGCAGCAGCTGTGCCCACCCTACCCCAGGATTCTGGGTGAGGAACCAGGACCAGTTCAAGGACTAGGGAAAGTCTCAACCTTTGCCTGTTAGTGCCGCCCCCAGGAGGCCTCACGCAGCACTTAGGTGCCCTCAGCACTTGTCTTCCCAGAGCTGGAGCAGGAAGGATTCCAATTCTGGCTCTGAAGAGACCCACTCACAGTGACCCACTCTCTTATGTACTGGGGTCTGGGGCTGAATCCCCACCACACTAAGTGCAGCCAGGGAGGACCTTGGCACCTGTTAGTGATCTGCCCTCCATCACTTCTAGTCCCCTAGGCGGGTCTCCCCTAACACCCAGGCTCGAGGGGTGCAGGTGAGAGCCAGGAGAGGATTAGAGAAGAGCCATTCTCTGCCAGGTCCCACCCTATTCCGCCCCACCCCCAACACCACACACCCCGCTGGCTGGCACCGAGGAGAGGGGCCACCAGCGAGCCTGGGGAGGAGGGAGAAGTAGGCGATAGGGCTCAGACAGCCGGGGCTTTGGCCTCGCCCCCTTCCCCAAGCAGGGTGCAGAGGGTGGCACCCAGAAGGAGCAAGGGGACCGAATGGGCAGAGGGGGTAACAGGAAGGGGGACTTACAAGGAAGAGGAGGAAAAACCGGTCCTGTTGCTAAGCGGGCCCCAACAGCTTTAAGGAAAATGACTCCGGAACACCCAGGGGGAGGTGGAAAAGGCCCCTCGCCGTGGGCTGAGGGTGAAGGTGGGCTTTAGCACTAGGCGTTCGGACCGATCTTCAAGGCCCCCGCCTCCTCGGGCCTCGGGCCGGCGCTTACCTCCCGCTCCCCGGCCCGCGGGTTGTGCAACCCCCTACTCGGATCGCCTTGGGAGACCGCACTGGCCCGCGCTGCACCTGCACACACACCCCTGAACCACGAGCACGCGCGCTCGCACACGCCTCCCTCGGCGCAGCGCCTCCTACCTGCCGCGCCGCCGCGGCTCGCAACGGTTCCGGGGACGCAGGCACCGCGCGGGTGCTGGAGCTGAGGCTGGACCCGCGCGCGACGCGACAGCCTGCGCTGACCAGAGATGCAGCCCGGGAAGCCCTGGGGTGGGGGCTGGAGCTCGGGCTCCCGGGATTCTGCCTACCCGGCCCCGCCCCACAGCCTCCGCCCATTGAAGGCCAGAGGCGTGGTCTCGGGAGCGGGCAGGGCCGCGCGCATGCGAGCTGGAGCCGCGCGGTGGGGCAGGCGCGCAGCGAGGTGGCCGCGGAGTTGCTGCCGCGGGCCGAGCTGTGCCTGTGTGTCTCCCTCCTCCCTTACCCGCTCCTTCGGCAGTAGCTGAGCATCTCCGGAAGCCCTCCGGGGCGGAGCTCAACCCGGCAGCCGCCCGAGCGCTGACTGCACAGCACCGGATAAGAGCTGGACGGACCTGCGAGCCCCGCGGAGGGCTTATCGAGGAAGCCGGTTGTGGGTGTGGGACTTGTACCAGGAGTCTCCGTGAGCCGAAGCAGATTGGCCACGGAAAGGACTTCTTGAAGGGAGAGTCCCTGCCTTGCCCGTCTCCATCTTTCCATGCACCCCCAAGTTTTTGGGTGGAGTAGCGGGAACTCAGGCCCACTTGTGAGCCTAGGAGGGTGGGCGTTGTCAGATGAGGAAAGCTGGCGTCCTCCACCTGTCCAGCGCGCTTAGCTGTGCCCTGCATAACTAGACGGCCGCAGAAGGGGCCGGGATCCTGGGCTTACTTACGCCTGTGACTGTGGCTCTGTGGCTCTCAGAATGCCCTGGAAGGCACCAAACCTGGATTTCGTGATGTGCAAAATGGAAACTGTAATCCTCACCCACGCAGAAGCAATTTGGGGAACTGCTGGAGAAGGTGTATGGCCGACCAAGTTGGCGCACAGTAGACCTGGGCTGAACGTCCTGTCTACATCTCTGAGGCAGCAGGGCCTCTGATTATTCACCTGACCCTGCAGGCTGCTCTCTGTCCACTTTGCAGGGGAGACCCTCAGACTCTGCCCTCCTCCCCCAATTTCCCAGTCTTTGTTAATGGTTTCATCTACTTCTCAGTCGCCACCTAGACTTCTCCCACCTCTGCGTCTTCCTTCCTACTCCATCAAGTGTCCTCTAACTTTAACACACACAGACACACACACACACACACACACACACAGACACACACACGGCTTCCTGCCGAGAGCCACCTGTCCAGCTAAGGAGCACTTTCACAGATGCAACCCAAGCGCAGTATTCCAGAGACTGCACCTGGCCCCTCCCCCACTTCCGTGAGCCTCTTTCCCACAGCCCCTGGTCTGCCCCTGAATGCTCCTCTCAGGGGCTCTGCTGTCTTTGCCCTCAAATCATGTTTACCATGCAAGGCTCTTCCATCTGTCCACACATGGCTCTGTCTTGCCCTGCCCCCTCCTGCCAACTCCACAAAACTCCGTTGTTCCCCTTCAGTCTCCCCACCCTCCCACAGTCCCTCTAAGTTTGCTGCCTCTATCCGGGTCTCAGTTTCCCCAGAGAAGCCCAGCTCCTGAAAGGCAAGGCCAAGCCCATTCTCAGGGACATGGCAGTGCTTGGTCAATCCAAGCAGATCTAGGGTCCAGTCTTCACACAGCCAGTTACTTGCTGTGGGATTTAGGCAAGTTCTGTGTCCCCTCCCAGCCTCACTTCCTGGTCTACTGAATAGGCTTGCAGCAGAAGTATGTGATGACCAGGTGTAAGCAAAGCATGGACTCAATACAGGGCTCATCATAGGGTAGATGGCAGCATGACCAGGCAACTCCCTCATGTTCCAAGGTACAGCTGGGGTCATATCTGAGAAAGCCAGTTTGGTCTGTCTCCGCACACACACACACAAAAGGGGTTTCTAAGGATGTTCAGGCCTCCTTTTGTATCTCAGAGCCTCGGAGCCACAGGAGGAGTATTGCATAGTGGCTGCAAGCGTGGACTCTGTCTTGACCCATCAGCTGGTAAACCTTGGACAGGGCCCCATACCTACTATAGGCCCAGCACAGTAGCACCCATCCCTGCAGTTGTGGGGTCTGACTGGATTGATCCACCATGATCCACCAGGGGCCCCTGGATGTTTCAATGTGGCCCAAACCCCTCATGCTGTAAAGATACTGGTCCCCAGAAACACAGAACTGTAGATATGGCATTCTGCTATGTTAGGACTGCGCATCTCAGCATCCAAGTCTGGAAGCTTTCAACTCAGAATGATGAGACCAGAGTCCTAGAGAGAAACAGAATGACCTTTCCTGGGCACTGAGCGTTCTGTGTGTGGGAGGGTGGCTTTGTTCCTGGGGGGAAAGGTCTTAGGATAAGCCAGGAAGAGCCAGCCCTGCCCAACAAGTTTGAGGAAGAGGTGGGGCCCTGATGGTACTCTGACCCCAGGACCTGCTCATTGGTTTTTATAAGCTTAGTCATTTAATGGTGCCATTAAAGAACCTGACGTGTAGGTGTGCTTTCCCATTTAATCAACCGCCCAATGCAGAAGCCTTTATTAGTCCCATTTTGTAGATAGCAGAACTGAGCCTTAGGTAAATGCCCCAGGTCACATAATTAGTAAACTGCAGAACTGGATCTAGAGCTACCTGGGACTTCACCACCCTTGTGCCCCTCCCCTCTCTTATTTCCCTGGCATCTAGGGAAAGGCCACCTCTGCAAGTTGCTTTACTCACTGGCCAACCTTTGCTCAGACCCCTGAAACTCGGAACTCATTTCCTCCCAGGACAGCCCTTTACCGCTACGTGAGAGAATTCCTTGTCACCTAGGGCAGATCCAACCTTTCTTCCTGGCTCTGTAGGAGCCTACCAGTGCCTGAGGACAGACTATTCTCTGTTGCAAAAGGAAAGTTCCAGGCAGTCACACAGAACTATCACTTGTGAGTGCTAGTGCTCCCCTAGTGGTGGGGAAAGGGCAGAGCAGATGCTATGCAAAAGGGATTGTGCAGAACAAAAAACCACCTTTGAGATGCTCAAAATGTCCTTCTCTGAAACACTGCTTATATTTCATTACTATCTTCTATATTAAAAATTCATCCAGAACTTGGGATGTGGCTCAGATGGTGGGATGCTTCCCTAGCATGCCCAAAGCCCCGCACTGGAAAAAAATAAAATAAAAAAAACTAACCAGAGCCAGATGTAGGGCACCTATAATCCCAGTTACTCAGGAAGCTGAGACAGGAGGATCACTAAGTTAAACACCACCCTGGGAGATTATTTGCTCAGCAAGACCTTGTTTCAAAATTAAAAAAAAAAAATTTGCCGGGTGTGGTGACGCACGCCTTTAATCCCAGTACTCGGGAGGCTGAGGTAGGTGGAGCGTTGTGAGTTCGAGGCCGGCTTGGGCTACAAAGCGAGCACAAGGCCGGCCTGAGCTATATTGTGCAACCCTGCCTCAAAAAACTAGGGCTGGGAGTTAGGCTCAGTGGCTTAAGCGCCTGTCTGGCAGGCATGAGGCTGTGAGTTCAATTCCCAGTGCCGCAAATAAATAAATAAATAAATTTAAACAGGTTTGAGGTTGTAGCTCAGCACAAAGGCCCTGGGTTCAATTCCCAGTATTGAAAAAAAAAAAGAAAAAAAAAAGGGACTTGTATGCTGCACCCAACAGGAGAAACTCTGGATAGATTAAGAATCTGAGTGTAAACAAACACCCCATATGTCTTAACTCAGGCCACTTCAACAAAATAGTGTAAACTGAAAATAGTGTAAACTGGGTGACTTATAAATAATAGAAATTTATTTCTTCCATTGTGGAGGCTGGAAATCTCAGGTCAGGATCTCAGCATGGTCAGGTTCTGGTGAAGGCCACCTTCCAAGCTGTAGAGCGCTGGTTTTATCTTGTACCCTTGCATGGCTGAAAGGGAGCAAGGGAACTCTCTGACCTTTCCTAAAAACCACCTAGTTACCTCCCAAAGGTCTCACCTCCAAATCTAGTTGTCCCTTTGTATCCACACATGATATTAGTTCCAGGACCTCCTTAGATACCAAAACACAGTGATACTTGAGTCCCTTAAGTAAAGTGGTGTAATCTTTCATACAACCGGACTACATTTCAGGAATATTGTCCATGCTCTCTAGATTACTTACCTGATACAATGTAACTGCTATGTTAATAGTTCTTACACTATATATTCTTTAGAGGATAATGATGAGAAAAAAAAATCTTTCAATATAGATGCAACATATTTATTTGTTTGTTTTTTAGCCCAGGCTGGCCTCAAACTTGTAATCCTCCTGCCTTAGCCAGGGAAGACATTCATTTCATGGCTTGGAAGAAATGATGGATAAATTTTTCTTTAGCTTTGATGTTGGGAAAGACTTTCTGACTGTGATTCAGAATCCAGAAGCAGTAAAAGACTGATAAATTTAACTACATAAAAATAAAAAAAAATTTGCATGGCACAAATTTTTTGACATGAAGAGTCAAAAACAACTGAAAAACTGGGAGAATATATTTATAACACACCAGTGGGGGTGATCACTACCAATCTATAAGTAACTCTATTTTTTACTTCTTTGTGAGACAGAGTCTTGCTAAGTTACCCAGGCTGGCCTCAAACACACCATCCTCCTACCTCAGCTTCCCCAGTGTTGGCATTACAGGCATGTACCACCATGCCTGGCTGAAGTAGCCTTCCTTTTCTTTTTCTTTTTTTTCAGTGTTAGGAATCAAACCCAGGGCCTCCCACATTCTAGACAAATGTGTGGTAGTTCATGCCTGTTATCTGGGAGACTGAGGCAGGAGGATGCCAGGTTTGAGCCCAGCCTGGGCAACTTAATGATTTAGTGAGGTCCTGTCTAGAAATAAAAAAAATTTAAAAGGATTGAGATTGCTGTTCCACGTGAAGGCCCTGCGTTCAATCCTCAGTTAAACACACATGTACTCACATGCAGAGCCATTCCTCACTCCTCCCTTCTCCCTTTGCCACAGTTCTTAGCAACCACTAATTCACTGTCTCTTTGGATTTGCCCACTCTGACGTGTTGAATAATGAAATCATACAATATGTGGCCTTTTATTTCTGTCTTCTTTCACTTAGCATGTTGTTTTCAAGGTTCATTCATGTCATGAATCAGTACTTTATTCCTTTTTATGGCTGGATAACAGTCTATTGTATAAATATTCCAGATTTTATTTATCTATTCATCTGTTCATACATTTCAGATTTTCCATTTTCTGCCTCCTATGAATAATGCTGCTACGGGAATTCATGTAAAATAGACATTATTTTCAATAGTCCAATTCCCGTGGGTGTATCTAGGAGTTGAGTTGCTGGTCCTAAGATAACTCCATGGTGGTGCTTTGTTTCTTTGTTTCTTTGTTTTTTGTGTATGCTGGGACTTAAACTAGGGCATTGCTGCATGCTAAGCAAGCACACTACTACTGAGCTAGCCCCTACTCCCTGTGTTTAACGCTTTGAGGAATTGCCAAACTGTTTTCTAAAGCACTGGGAGTGTCTCCTAGCTCTCTTCTTCGGAGGCCTGTGCATTAATGATGCGGAATCTGAGACCCTTGGAATGAGAGTATCCTGCTCAACAGTCACACTGTGGATGGAGCTGGAGCTTGTTTTCTGCCAAGGAGAGACAGTTGGGCCCCCATGATCCCTGGAGTGTTGTGCATCAGAGAACCAGTGCCAGTGGACTGGGGAGGGCGCTGAGTGTAGGCATGGGTCTTCCCTGTGTATGTGAGACACAGAGGAGGCGGCACCTGCCCATGGCCCTCCCTGTGGCAGATATGGGTCCACAGTGCCCGCTGGATCTGCCTGGATCTTTTCTGCTAACCAGCTTGGCACTGAGGATACCTATGAGGGGGAGGGCAGCATGCTGTGTGGGATGTGCACAGAGTCCTGGCTGGGCCTTAAGACATTTTGGCCTGGAGGACAACCAGAAATAGGGCGATCTGGTGTCTCCTGAAGGTCTGGGGACATCTGTCTGGGAAGCTTTTGGGTTTCTCTTCCTGTACCTGGAAGGCCTGAAGTGTGGGAGGAAGCCCCTGCTGTAGATGGTTTCTCAGACACCCACTTGTGCTGGGATTGGAAGGGGGCATCTCAGCACCTAGCAGCTGTCCCCTACCCCTGAGAACATGCTTCTCCCCACTTCTGCACTCAAAAGGCGGTTGGGCGGGAGTGTGCTTCAAAACGCTTCAGCCTGGGTCACCCAGAGAGGGTGGAGGTTGCTGCTGTGAAAGCGCAGAGGGAGGGAACTCAAGGAGAGGCAGGGGCAAGGGAAGCTAGGTGACACCAGTGGAGAGCAGGAGAGCATCCTGGGGACACCCAGGGGCCTCCTCCCACCTCTACCACAGCTGGGGGGCTGAGGTGAACAATGGGGGAGGGGCAAGGGCTGTTGAGGTGGGGGTGCAAGGGAGCTTCCATGCTCCCCAGGAGCTTTCAAGAGTGCCCAGGATCCCCCCTACTCTCCAGCACAAGTGTGCAGACCCTGTCCAGGATCCAAGCCACAGAATCTGTCTGCTGGACACTTCAAGTCACCTCAATGGTCAGACCTGAGCCAACATTCTCCAGCCTAATTCTCAAGTAACCCTTCCCTCTTTAAGAATCAGCTCTGCCACATCACAGGTCCAAAGCCATCTGCCTCCCTCTTGCTCCTCTTCCTCGCCCCACTGATGCAGTGTGCCAAGACCCCAAGCCTCTTCAACTTCAGTCACCTGGGTTGGGGACTCTCCCTCCTTTCCTGCCCTCCTGCCTGCCTCTGACCCTTCCATGCCAGCAGCCGACGACCTTGCACAAATTCACATCCAATCCCTTACTGTTCAAATTACTGACAGCAGGAGTAAAGATCAAGGATAGCATTTTAAAAACTGATGTCATTTCTGTGTTCTTGGGAGCATGGGGACTAATCTTCTGGAAAGACTGTTCTTCTGTTGGAAAAATGTTAATGGAGCTGTTTGTCATTCAAAGGCTAGGCTGAGTGTAGTGTGGGGGAGAAGTGGCCTTCTCCACAACAAAATTGGTCTGTAAATGACTGCCCCAAGGGTGGAGAGAGTCCATTTCTGAAGAAATTGTTAGAATGTTGATTTCACACCAAGAGATTGGCAGTTTTCCCAGTGCTATGGGGCAAAAGGAGAGCCAACCCAGTGAAGGGGACTGACCCAATAAAGACAACAGACAGTGCCATCTCCCTCCTTCTCTCTGAAGCCTGGAGACATGGCCTCTGATCTTTGCAGTTCTAGCCTTTGGACTATGAGGTGATGGATGTTAGGTGTGGTGGCTGGTGCAGCAGTCAGTGCCCAGGATCTGAGGAAGGAAGCCTGAGTCCTTAGCTGTGGATTTCTAGCAGATTTAGTCTATCTGAGTGTCAGGCTCTGCTTCTGTTCCACCCTATTTTCTGATGACAGTGAGAATCCATGGAAATCAGGGGCTCAGATATAACTTTATAGTATGATGTCCCTCTACATTAATTTATATATAAAAATCTTAAAGGATGGGGGTGGTGGTGCATGCCTGTCAATCCTAGCTACTGAGGAGCCTGAGGCAAGTTGGATCACAAGTTTCAGGCCAGTTTAGGCAACTTAGGGAGACCCTGTCTTAAAATGAAAAATAAAAAGGAGTGGGGGATATAACTCAAAGGTGGAGTGCTTCTGTAGCATGTGCAAAGTCCTTGGTTTAATCCCGGTATTGATCTAGTCAGACAAGCTTAAGGACAGAGGACAAAGTCCTGGGCCCTTAACTTGTTACTTGTTACAAGCATAATTTGTGTTTTCTTCTGAGGCAGTGCTTTGTTTTGTATCCGTAGTCGATAGCTTGGTTACTTTTCCCTCACTGCTGGGATAAAATACTTGACGCCCAAAATGAAGGAAGGAAAGGTTTATTTAGCTTACAGTTTTTGGAGATTTCAGTTCATGCTTAGCTGGTTCCAAGGCAGGGTGGTGTAGCTAAGGGGTAACCACACAACTGCAAGTGACATGAGCTAAAAGGGCAAAAGGGAGAAGCAAGCCTCCTTCCCTCCCTTACATTGTATGCCAGCTACCCACCCCTGGCCGGGTCCAGCACGCATACTGCCAATGAACCAATGGACCAATCACAAATACTAGACTCATTTGTGATTGGTTCATTGTTTGAAAGACCTGCGCCCCATGACCACATGAGGCTTTGGGGGGACATTTAAACACAAACCATAACAGTGAATGAACCTACTCCTTATGTGTGTGTATTGGTGGGGGTGGTGGTGAATAGAGGTCCCTATCTTCTTTTGGGGGGACTTCGTTAGACCCTGTTCAGTGACAGTGTTATAGGTAGCTAAGGTAGGTATAGGCAGTCAGGCAGGGCTAGACCCTTGAAGGAGTCAGAGCAGAAGGTAAGAACGCATTACAAGTGTGACTGGAGTTTGGGGCTGGAGATTTAGCTCAGTGGAACAAGCACCTGCCTGGCAAGCGTGAGGTCATGAATTCAATCCCCAGTACCAAAAAATAAAAAAATAAAAAAATGTGACTGGAGACACATCTACTGAAGGCCAGGCCTCAAGATAAAGATGGGATGACTATACCTACACACCTCCCTGAGGGATAAACAATATACTATGATCAATACTACCTAGTCCAATGAAGTTTAGATAGACATCAGTCACCCAGGTGGGTGACCAGCACCTCCTGACTCGCCTCTTCCAAAATAGGTCCTTGTTCTTTCCATGCACACTTGCTGCATGGTTTACTTCCCCACTGGATCAATATTACCTAAGCAACTATACTTATAATCTTATTGGTGGATCATAGTTTTGCCCCATGTTTTGCCTCATGATTTTGCTCTGTAAAATGTCCTGTAATAAGTGGGCTAATTGGCAACTGATTTTCTGGGCCCCTCCTGTCTCTCTTGGGAGCTGTCTCTCCATCAGTAAAATTTTCTACTTTTAACCTCCATTGTTTCATAGAATTCATTCTTCTTTTTGGGGAACACAAACTTGGTGTATCTAACTTCTAACAGGTTGAGTTATAATATTTCCCCTTTATCATTTGAAGGTCCTACATAAACAGTACCACAAATTTACAAGGTTTTTTTTGTGTGTGTCCTTTTTCTTCCTCTTCCTCCTCCTTCATCTTCTGTAGAAGACCATATGGACAGCTCTCCTTGAATGCAGAGCAATCACCTCTGCATTAGTTAAATCAAGCCCTATCTCCATGTACTGATATGTACAGAGTTGGTTAAGCAATTTCCTTCTCCCTTCAGCTGGCTCTAAGAAACGCAAATAAGGCTAGCTGAGATAGCTCCAGGAATGCCAACTGGGTTTTGAGCCTCAATATAAGAGGCTATGACTTCCCAGAACACAAAAATTTACATATCAGAAACTGAAGAAACAGCCTCCTAAATCATTCAAATGCTAACCCAACCCAGTTATACAGATTGGTCTTTCTGCATATCTTTCTCTCTGCATATCACAGAGGTGCTTTCTCACCACCTGGCCAGCTCAGTTCATAATACTCACATAAATCCTGCCATTCTCACCGTCACTCATCTTTGAGCTACTCTCTTCTTCATGAAATAATAAATTCTAGGTGAGGCCTTGGATCAAGGACTTTCATGAATCCTAACCTGAATGAATTTAGGACCCCTTGGCGGCCTGTAACTATAAATATGTTTTAGTGTCCTTATGCTTGCCACAGCTGCACTGGAGATGGTATATTGGAATTAACTTGCCAGGATTCCAATAATTCCATGGGACTACAAATATAGCTTTCTGGACTTCGAGGTAGATGAAAAAAGGGATTACAATATTTGGATTACAATATGATATGGGATTACAATTGGGATTACAATTGTTAGGGGGTTTTGGCGGAATAGAGAAACAAAAAGTGAAAAAAGAAGAATGCATTTAATGAGCATGCGGAAAGGAGCACACAATCCAGGGCGGTTGGGCTGTCTCCTTCAACTTGTTACAGAGAGGCAGAGGGTTATATGACCTCTGATCTGAAGTGGTGCATGGGGCGGGCATTAGTGATGTGTGAGGAACTGATTGGAACTTGCAATTTGGGCCCAAGGAGAAGAAGAAGGAAGTGGCCATCAGGGTAAGTGTTCCGGCTTTGGCCTTCCACCATGTTAGACCACCACCATAATTGTAGAGTAATTTATACTAGGGCAAAACTCTTTCAACAATAATCTTCAACTTCTTTTCTTCTTCCTTCTTTCCTCTTCCTCCTCCTTCGTCCTTTTATTATTTTTGAGACAGGGTCTCACTAACTCACTTAAAAGTCATTTTATCGAAAACAACAACAACAAAACAAAAACTTGGGCTTGTTATTGGATGGGGGAATCTTGTCCAGGTTTGTTTGTTTGGTTGGTTTTTTGGCACTGGGGGGATTGAGTTGTCCAGGGTCTTGATGTCCTGAACAAAGAATAGAGCAGGACACCCAAAAGGAGCAGCAAGATCAAATATTTAGTAAAAGTGAAAGTATATTCCACAGGATGGAATTTGGCCAGTGAAAAGAACTCAAGAACCACCCCCCACACACCCCAAGTGCATTTAGAAACAAAAAAGCTAAGTGAATCACTCTTTTTCCTTGTTTAATTGTAAATTGCACTGTATGGTTATTCAAGCTTCCATTATCCTAAGACAGTTACAAAACAAAAGAGCAAAAGCCGAAGAGCACTGTCCCGAGGGAAATTCAATGGGAGGCACCTAAAGGTAGAGGTGTCTGGACTTACCAAGTTTTGTTTTCTTCTTTTTCTTTCCTTTTTCTTTCTTTCTGTCTCTCTTCCTTTCTTTCTTTCTTGCCTTCCTTTGTTTCATGTGTGTGTGCGTGTGTGTGTGTGTGAGAGAGAGAGAGACAGGGTCTTGCTATGTAGTTCAAGCTGGCCTTGAACTCGCTATGTAGTCCAGGCTGGCATCAAACTACAGGCATTCTTCCTGCCTCAGCCTCTCAAATGCTGGGATTATAGGCATGTGCCACTGTGCCACATAGGTCTTTAAATTCTGAAAGCATGAATTACAGCCATCTTTTCCATTTTTCCCTTTTCTTATTGCTTCTGCTGCTTCCCCTGATCTTCAATAAATGTAGCTACTTACTACTTACTACAGGGTGTATGGTTGGCAATTCTTTTCTCATTCATACACAAGAACCTAGACTATTATTGGCCTATTTAACTATACCGTCAGGAGGCTTGGCACTGAAGGTTTTGAGCAGTAGGCTTTAGGCTGAGATTGAGGGATTGCATTGAGGTTTGGCTTGACTCGACCCTTCTGTCAAATGGTCAGGCAATAGGGTTTTTGAACTTTTTTGTCCCATGAAGGAACTATGTTCAAAATTCAGGGGAAGTGGAACCCTGCTGTAGTCAGAGGTTGCAAGGAAAACAAGACAATACAGGTAACATCATTTTAGTGTTATTTATACTGGTCACTCAAGAGTTACATACAGGGAAGTGCAGGAAATCTGTCCACAACACTAAAAACCTAGAAAATCCAGCCAAGGGCCTAGATCCCATAGCAATGTTCTGCCTGAGTCCAGCTGAAGACTTAGAGCCCATGACAATGCCTCCCACAAGTCCACCTGGAGGTCTAGAGCCCATGACAATGACTCATCAAGTTTGTTTTACAGATCTGTGTGGAAAGGTCCAAAGATCAGCGGTGGAAGCTTTCTAGAAAGCCTTTACCAGCGAGGTGAAGGAGCTCTGCTAGTAGGTTGAAGGTTCTACACTGGAGCCAAGAAGTAACACTCAAATAAGAACAGGGCTCCCCAGAAAAGTACCACAGCCATCCTCAGCAACAATGAGGTCCTGAGCTCCTCCGATGATGAGAATAGTCAAGTACATATCAGGAAGTCAGCGTGACAAGCTTCTCCTGGAGATTGAACAGCGCACATCTTCCCTTCCGGAGCCAGGAAGCGACACTCAGCGTAAGGACCAGAGCTCCCCCAAAGTGAACCGCACCACTCTCAGCGACAAGGTCCCGAGCTCCTCTGATAAGAATGGCTGAATTCATATCAGGGAAGCCAGCATGACAAGCTCCTCCAGGAGAACCAACAGCTCTAAACAACACTTAGTAGAACCCACAATGCTAACTCTTCCACGCCACATCTCCTTTTATGCTGGCAACTTTCCTCAGGTGGTCCATCTGCACTCAGCACCATGCTGATTTAATTCAGTTGGTGTTAAACTGACCACCAGTTTTTAATCCATAACAAACCTGCATTCTGTGGCAGGAGGCCAGGTGTGGCGGTTGTGACTTTCAAGAGGGGGCTGGATTTGAAGGTGATGGCATTGAGACCAGTGGTCTGCTTGAGCTCCTGTATTGCTACCTATATTCAGCAGAGACTAATAGTCTTATATACTGTAGGTCAATATCTGGCTTCCCTAAAGGTGCATGCCAAAATCACAGAACCCTTTGCTTATGTTAAAAGTGACTCTTTCTTGCTGTTGTTGGAGACAGGGTGTTAAGGTTGATACATTGTGTCAACTTGAGAAGTTTAGAAGTTGAATTGAGAGACTCAGCAGGGAGCCAGTGTTCTTACTTTCTAAATATTCTCATCCTGTGCAAAGGAGGGCAAGGAGATTTTGTGAGTGCTACACCTGCCCTGCGGGGAGGGGAGGCCTGATACACTATACAGGAGAAGAGGCTTGTTCTCCTCCTTCTGCTCTGGCTGCTGCCTTTAAGTGTTGCCCCAGTGCCATGCCACCCTGCCTTGGAACCAGCTGATTATGGACTGAAACCTCCAAAAACTGTAAGATTATTAAACCTTTGCTTCCTTCATTTTGGGTATCAGGTATTTGGTCCCAGCAGTGAAAGAAAAGTAAAAGTAACCAAGACGCAGGGTTTCAATATGCAGTTTAGGCTGGCCTTGAACTTACTTTGTAGGCCAGGCTGGCCTTGAACACCCAGCAATCCTCCTGCCTCAGTCTCCTGAGTGCTGGGATTACTGGGGTGTACCACCATGCCCAGCTAAGGGTGGTTCTTACGGTCTGTCAGTATCCTGTTTATATTTGACAGTATGGTTGTTGCTGAATCTACTTCTAGAGAGAAGGTGACAATTGTTGCTGTCAACTGGTTTTCTCTGTATGCTAATATTTGGATTGGCTGGGGGTGATAAACAATACTACAGCCCATTCCTGAAGAACCAGGTACTAGTCCAGATAGCTGCAACTGTCCTCCCCAAATAAATGGAGGAGTTGGATCCTGGGACAGAAGCAGAGGTCAATTAGCTACACCAAGAGGATATCTCTGCAACAAAGCCACCTACTATAATCAACCAATAAACCCCAGCACAAACAAACAAACAAACACAAAACATGAAAAGACAAGGCAACAAAATACCTCCAAAAGTTCCCAACTCTCCAAAGCCAATGCAGGAGGCACAGAGAGAGAGGAAATCAAAAGACACACAATGGAAATGTCTGAAAAGATATCAGCAGAGGTAACAAAACAGATCAGTGGGGTGGTTGGCGAATTCAAAGACAATATAACAGATAATGATCCTAATGAAACAAATGATCAGTGAGTCCAGAGAAAACACTAATAAAAAGTGGACTGAACCTTTGGAAGGGTCTTCAGTGACAGGGGGTCCCCAATAACTGGTGCCCAACATGGGGCAAGAAGCCCACATCCCTGCCTGCTTAGTGCAAGTTTGATGTCCCGTAGAGTACAGACCTCACGTGACAGTTCCCTGGAGAGGTTCGAAACAGAGCCTTAGTAAGTGCTTTGACACAAGTAGCCTCTGCTGGGATTAAAGCAAGGGGGCAATCTCTTTCTGCAGAAGGGCAACGATGGATTCGCCTGCTCAGTATTTGTATTTAGATATTCAACAGTGGGCTTTAATAATTGAAAAAGAGTAGAGATGATACTGATGCTGCATCCAGAATGATAAGTCATGAAATGTCTGGAACCGGTCAGTCTGCTGATTTACATGCTCAGGCTCATGTGCCTTCTCTGCTCTTTTGACAGATCAGTGATTTTCTCCCTCTTGCTTACCTTTCAGTCTCAGAAGAGGGCACTCCAATCAGTCTCTTACTCAGATTTTACAAGGACCCTAGAACCCTATACTCAGCTTGTTGCTCATCTTCAGGGGGCTGGACACCACCAAATTTCTGATAGTCAAGTGGATAATATTGTTATTTTTAAATTGGCTTTTGAAAATGCTAACGATGACTATAAACGTGCCTTGAATGCTGTCCTATCTACTAGTGACCTAACTGCGTATGTTCCAGCCTGTCAAAATATTGGCTCTGCCTCTCATAATTTGGCCCTTTTGGCCCAGACTGTTTCTCAATCTAACAAGGGCGACTCAACTTTTGTTACTTGTTTTAATTGTGGCAAAAAGGAACATGTTGGTAAGTCATGCCTGGCCCCCACAAAGCAGCTACCACGGGGACTCCTGTCTCTAAAACACAATATAATAAGCCTCCTGGAACTTGTCCACAGTATATGAAAGGTGATCATTGAGCAAAAGATCACCGTCTTAAGTATCATAAAGATGGCACACTTCTTCAGGGAAACAGGAAGCAGATCAAGCCCTGGGCCCAGCAAACAACGGGGAATCAAGCACCAATATCCTCCTATTCAGACTTGCCAACAGGTGAAACTCAAACAGGGATGGATTCCTAGCAAGACCTTAGCTCTGTCTTCTGTTGTGCAGACCCAAATCTAAGATTGAACTTGTCAGCTACTTCCCATTTCATATCCTAGGAGGAAAAGAACCCTCCCTTATGCCTTCCGGCATGTATGGACCCCCTCAAATGGGTTCAATGAGTTTAATTATTGGTAAGGATAATCTGTTACAAAGGGGCCTTATAGTTGTGCCTGCTGTTGTTGATGCTGATTGTGATCAAGAAATTTTTATTTCTTTTTGCTCCTCTGGCATTTGGGTTGTTGAGCCTGGTGATTTGCTTGCTCAGATTTTATTGTTGCTTCAACCAGCCTTGCCTTGTGGACCCCCACTGCAAGACAGTGCTTGGGTTCTGAGCTGGTTCCAAGAGAAATTTTCTATTTCCAAGCAATTTCATCAAATTGTCCCACTTACTAGGTAAGATTGAATGGCAGAGGACTCACAGGCCTTATTGACATAGGGGCTAATGTTTCTATCATAGTTAGCCAATTCTGGCCTCCCTTGTGGCCCACTATACCAGTCCACACTAGGCTGTAGGGTTGGGTTCACTAAAAACAGTTTTACAGAGTGCTATACCCTTGTCCTATGAAGGGATTGATGGGCAAACATGTTTTAACACCATATGTTGCACCTATATCAATTAACTTATGAGGAAGGGACTTGTTAAAGGAATGGAAAGTAGTTATATTGACTAATCATCACAGTACTACACTATATCGTTAAAACTGATGTGCCCCTGGAAGAAAAGATGATGGTTGTCATAGGGTATTCTAAAACTAAAGGACTTGCAAGAATCCACAGGGCCATTTGACACCCATTGAGCCAATATCTAAAAGTGACTGCCATGGCATAGGTTATAATTTGGATCATCCAAATTTATAATGGGGGCTATTGCTGCTTTGCCACCCCTCTTAGCATTGCCCATCCAATGGAAACACACTGAACCTGCTTGGGTAAAGCAATGGCCCCTAACACAGGAGAAGCTAAAATTTTTGACCTCTTTGGTTGAGGAATGGCTTAATTTAGGACATTTGGAACCTTCAGTTAGTCCTTAGAATGCTCCAGTATTTGTCATCCCCCAAAAAATCTGGCAAATGGTGTTTTTGGCAAGATTTGTGGTCAATAACTGCCTGCATGCTCCCAATGGGAGCTCTACAACCTGGGTTATCTAGTGTTACTGCCATTCCTTGAGTCTGGCCTTCAATAGTGATAGATCTAAAAGACTGCTTTTTCAACATTCAGCTGTTTCCAACCAGACAATATTTTGCATTTAATTCCAAATTACAATTTTAAAGAACCTATAAAGAGACATCAGTGGGCTGTATTACCCTAAGAATGACCAACAGTCCTACTCTGTGCCAACTTTTTGTAGTTTAAGTGTTGCAAACCACTAGGGATCTTTCCCCTCAGGCTTATATTAGTCATTATAGGGACAACATTTTGCTTGCTGCCCCCTCTAAATAACCTTTGTTTCAAGTATTTGCAAAAATGAAAACAGATCTTATATCATTTGGCTTATATATTACCCCTGAGAAAATTCACTTGACAGCTCCCTATATATATTG
Organism: Dasyprocta punctata; assembly: GCA_004363535.1. Classification (NCBI taxonomy): domain Eukaryota; kingdom Metazoa; phylum Chordata; class Mammalia; order Rodentia; family Dasyproctidae; genus Dasyprocta; species Dasyprocta punctata. The sequence continues at coordinate 28,984 of RJWM01014897.1, forward strand.
GAAATCCTTGTGGCAAAGGGGACAATGCGTCCTAACAGTTACAAATCAGGACTAATAAACTGACTACTCTTAATGATTTTCAAAAATTACTTGGAGATATTAACTGGATTAGGTCAAAATTAGGTATTGCCACTTATCAATCACAAAATCTCTATAATATCCTTCAAGGAGATGTAAATTCAAGTCCTCCAAGATATTTAACTGAGGTGGCAAAACAAGGGTGTGATTACTAGAGAAATGTATTCATTCCTCTCAGGTGTTTCAGATTAATACTGATAAATGTTTTTATTTGTTTGTCTTACAAATGGACATAAAACATAATAGGGATTCCTTATAATCCTCAAGGACAGGCTATTATAGAAAGAACACATTTAAAATTAAAACAACAATTAACAAAACCAAATCAAGGGGGAATATTTTTCTCTCCACAGATGTGGTTAGATTTGGCAACTTATGTTTTACATTTTTTAAATCTTGCTCTGGGGTCTAATTCTCTCTGGGCTACTCTTCATTGGACAGATCTGTCTCCCTCAATCATGACAATGAGTGCTCCCATAGCCTGATGTGATCTTCAGATGGGTGCCTGGAATGTTCCCACATCACTGGTAACGTGAGGACAAGGGTATGTCTATGTACCCACGGATAGTGGAGAGATGTTTTGGGTGCCATCCAGGTGCATGTGACCATGAAAAGTTTTGAAAAAGACTCCAGGGAATGCTTAACACAGCCCCATTTATGAGCTTTTTAGAGGATGCACGCTGGCAACCACAAAGAATGAGAATTTCTCAGCCCTTGGAACTCTACAGGACTGAGGGCCCAATTCAACATTCTGTGACTCAGAGGAGCCTCAACACCGCACCAGCTGTTCCACGCTGAGGTCTTCCTTGTCGAGGTCTGTCAGGAAGACCCCCTCTGCTGGGACAACAGAGCCCATGCCTGATCTGCAGAGATTTGGATAAGACTATGCATGAAGCATGCCATCTGGTGGACCATCAGGGTTTGATTCGTACCCCATCCACATGTTTATTGCTTTGCTTGCCATTTTGTCTGCCATAGTGTATTTCTCCACTGCCCAGGGAGCAGAATAATGAGCTTATGTACCCAATCCGCCTTTCTTTAGACCAGTTACTTGGGTGGATAGACCCCCTGAAATCTTTCAAGTTGAGAGTAGCGACTCTCAACTTACAATATTGCCAGGACTCTGCCGCGTCCTTCTCTAGCCATGTTGTGTTGACAAGGTCCAAACATGGAAGAAGATAGATCTTCAAGGAGGATGTCTTCTAAGAAAAGGTTGCAGCATAAAAATTGGCTTTGGAATGGGTTAACATTTCTTGGGAACTGTAGTGTTAACTTGTGCTCTGATCCAATTTGGAGGATTTCTTTTATTTTCTTTCCTGTGCACCAAATTAGTAAGAAAAATATAAAAACTCCCTAAGAACAAAGGGATAGTTAATGAAATGTTTTTTTACAATTAACGGTATATTGGTCTGACATTTGAGTAGGACTAACGAGATCAAGGTCAGACCAGAAGTTTGGGAGCTCTTGATGATAATAATAATGACCAGCTGGCTGGGGCTGTCTGGGAACCTCCTTACAGAGAGGCTGATATATTACTATAGAGGCGAGGTAGATAACACGTCTTTGCAGCTGCAAGAACATCACAGGGAGATAGGGGGCTAAATTAGGGCTGAGTATAATCTTATGTTTTGTAGGCTTTTAGATAGGCTACCACTATGGAGCACTTATTAGTAGTAAGAACACGCTTCAAGGTCTTTAACTAGATATAAATTTTCTGCCTACGCTAACTAATCATGTAACTATAGAAACCATGTTATCATAGAAACACCTGTTGATTTTCTTCTTTTATCTAAACTTTCAACACTGGCCAGAAAAAAGTATATAACATTCTGTTTGAGCTTACAATAAATGAAGCAGATTCACACGATCTCTGAGCTGTTTGTGTGTCTGTTATCCACGTGCCGACGCTCAGCCCACCTTCGGGGACTCTGTGGACCTATCCCGGCTGGACCACGGCAGGACTCCACATCATTACCTACCTAAAAGGTCAGATGATGATAAATACGACTTCTTACTTTGTCCACCTTCCTTTATGTGTAACCTAGGTAGAGAATATCCCTAATCTCTGTATGGTTGCTATGGAACAGACCTGGAAGGTCCAAGTTCTGGGAAATACATTTGCAATTCTCACTTTTTTTTTTTTAGGTTTCTATGGATTTTTTTTTATTTACAAAAAATCTACAAAAAAAACCAAAAACAATAAAACAGACAAGCAGATTTAGCAAGCTCATGGTACAACGTCACAGAGCCGTATACAGAAATCTAGTGTTGGCCTATATATAAGCAATGAAAAATTCAAAAATAAAATTGTAAAGGCACAAGTTACACCATCACAAACAAGCTTAAAGTAACATTACTGTATAAATCTACCAAAATATATTCTTTATCTGTATCTTAAAAACTATAAAAACTGATCAAAAGTACCCAAATACGACCTAAATAAGTGGAGAGAGACTATGTATGTGAATTGGACAAATATCAAATCATTTATTCTCCCTAGACTTATCCATAGATTCACCTCAATATCTATCAAAATCTCAGTGAATTCTTTTTTCTTTAACTATCTTAACTATTATATATATATATATACATAAACATATACATAGTTTTTCTTTCAGTTTGTCACACAAGTGCAATGATATGATGCTTACATATGTGTTATTTAATTCACTGATAAGTATATTCTCAAGGCACAGCCATTTAAGTATGAAAGTGTCCCTTTTATCATTCTTTATAGCTGAGCAGTATTCCATTATATAGAAATATCACATCTTTTTTGTCCATTCCTCAGTCGATAGGCATTTAGGTTGTTTCCAAGATCTAGCTATTATAAACTGGGCAGCTATAAACATAGGTGCACATATATTGCTGTGGTATGATGTTTTAAATTCTTTTGGGAAGATACCCAGAAGGGGAATAGCCGGGTCAAATGGGACCTCCAATCCTAGCTTTTTGAGGAATCTCCACACTGACTTCCACAGTGGTTGCAACAGCCTGCATTCCCACTAATAATGGGGAAGGGTTCCTTTTTCTCCACAGCCCTTCCAGCACTTGTTATTGGTGGACTTCTTAATACCAGCCATTCTTTCCAGGGTGAGGTGGAATCTCAGTGTTGTTTTCATTTATATCTCTTGAGTGACCTGGCTTTTATTCATAAAGTCTTTGCCTACACCAATATCTTCAAGTGTTTTACCTACTCTATCTTCCAGGAAATTTAATGTTTCTGTTTTAATGTTGAGATCTTTAATCCATTGAGATTTTAACTTAGTACATGGTGAAAGATATGGACCCAGTTTTAACCTTTGGTATGTGGAAAGCCAGTTTTTCCAACACCATTTATTAAAGAGGCTATCTTTCTTCCAGTGAATGTGTTTGGCACCTTTGTCAAAGATAAGTTAGCTTAGTGTATCTACAGTTGTTTCTGCATCTTCTAATCTGTTCCACTGATCTTAGGTTCTTTTTTTTTTTTTTTTTTTTAATCACAGTAGCTTTCAGGTCAGAAATTGTGATGCCCCCTGTCTTGTCTTTGTTGCCCAGTATCACCTTTGCTATTGTAGGTCTCTTCTGGTTCCAGATGAATTTTAGGATTGTTTTCTCTAATTCTGTAAGACATGTTATTGGAATATAGATTGGGATTGCATTGAATCTGTGTAACAGTTTTGGAAGTATGGCCATTTACACTACATTGATTCTTCCTACCCAAGAGCACGGGGTATCTCTCCATCTTCTAGTATCTTCTTCAATCTCCTTTTTCCAAGTACTATAGTTTTCAATATAGAGGTCTCTTACATCTTTCATTAGGTTGATTCCTAAGTATTTCATTTTTTTGGATGCTATTGTAAAAGGTATTGTTTCCCTTATTTCTCCCTCAGTGAGTTTGTTATTCGTGTACAAGAAGGTTATTGACTTCTGAGTATTGACTTTGTAACCAGCTACATTACTAAATATGCTTATTAAAGCTAGAAATCTTTTGGTGGAGTTTTTGGGATCTTCTAAGTAGAGTATCATGTCATCTGCAAATAATGCTAGTTTAACTTCTTCCTTTCCTATCTTTATTCCTTTTATTTCTTTCTCTTGTCTAATTGCTCTGGTTAAAGTTTCCAGGACTATGTTGAATAAGAGTGGATAGAGTGGACATCCTTGTCTTGTTCCTGATTTTAGATTGAAAGCTTTCCGTTTTTGTCCATTTAGTATGATGTTGGCTGTTGGTTTGTTGTAGATGGCTTTTATCAAATTGAGATAGAGACCATCTATTCCAATTTTCTGTAGAGTTTTTATCATGAATGGGTGCTGGACTTTGTCAAAAGAGTTTTCTGCATCTATTGAGACAATCATATGATATTATTCTTGGCTCTGTTAATATGACGTATTGCATTTATGGATTTACGTATGTTGAACCATCCCTGCATCCCTGGGATGAATCCTACTTCATCATAGTGTATAAACTTTTTTTTTGTTAATCTTTTTTTTTTTGGTGGTACTGGGGATCAAACTCACAGCCTCATGCCTGTTGAGCAGGCATGTAAGCCACTGAGCCAAACTCCCAGCCCCTATACAATTTTTTCGATCATTTGCTGCAGTCCGTTTGCCAGTATCTTATTGAGGATTTTTGTGTCAATGTTTACTAGGGAGATTGGCCTGTAATTCCCTTTCTGGTTTTGCAATCAGAGTAATGCTTGCTTCCAAGAATGAATTTGGGAGTATTGCTTCCCTTTCAATTTCATTAAAGAGTTTGAAAAGTAGTAGTGTTAGGTCTTCACTAAATTTCTTATAGAATTCAGCAGTGAATTCATCAGGGCCTGGGCTTTTCTTTGTTTTTAATTATATCTTTAATTTCATTTATTGATATTGGGTTGTTTAGGATTTTTATATCTTCTTGATTCAACTTTGGCAATTCATATGTATCTAGGAAACTGTCCATTTCTTCTATATTTTCCATCTTATTAGAATACAAGTTTTCAAAGTAGGTATAGGTGGTTTTCTGGATTTCTACAGGATCTGTTGTGATTTCACCCTTTTCATTCCTAACTGCATGGATTTGAGTCTTTTCTTCCTTTTTTTGATAAGGTTCGCCAAGGGTTTGTCAATTTTATTTAATTTTTCAAAGAACTAACTCTTCAATTCAGTGATTCTTTGTATTGCTTTTTTTAGTCTCCAGTGTGTTAATTTCTGCTCTGGTCCTTATAATTTCCTCCCTTGTATGAGGTTTTGGTTTAGCGTGCTCTTCTTTTTCTAGAAGCTTGAGGTTCAACATTAAGTTGTTTATATGAGCTTGTTCTGTTTTCCTAATATGGGTATTTACTGCTATAAATTTCCCTCTTAAAACTGCTTTCATTGTGTCCCACAAGTTCTGGTATGTTGTATTGTCATTGTCATTCAACTGTAAAAACTGTCTAATTTCTTGTTTAATTTCATGTGTGACCCATTGATTGTTCAGTAGGGTGCCATTTAATTTCCATGTATTGATGAAGTTCTTGTGGTTTCCTTTGGCATGGATTTCCAATTTCACTGCACTGTGGTCTGATAGTATGCATGGGATAATTTCAATTCCTTTACATTTACTTAAGCATGTTCTATAGGCCAGTGTATGGTCTATTTTGTGCAGCTGAGAAGAATGCATATTCTAATGTTGTGGGATGGAAGACTCTAGATATTTACTAAGTCCATTTGCTCAAAAGTTTGATTTAGTTATATCATTATTGATTTTTTGTCAAGTTGATCTGTCTTTTTGTGACAGTGGGGTATCGAGGTCTCCCAATACAATTGTATTGAGGTTTATTTGACTTTTCATGTCCATTAATAATTGTTTTATATAATGGGGTGCCCTAATATTTGTTGCATATATGTATTTATGATTGTCATCTCTTCCTCTTGGATTGTTCCCTTTACCAATATATAGTGACCTTCTTTGTCTCTCTTGTTCAGTTTTGGCTTGAAATTGACTTTATCTGCAAATAGAATAGCAACTCCTGCTTTTTTCTGAATTCCTGTTGCATGGAGTATTGTTTTCCATTCTTTGACTTGCAGTCTATGAATTTCTTTTTGAATTAAATGTGCTTCTTGTATGCAGCATATTGTTGGATCTTGCTTCTTCTTTTTTTTTTTTTAAAGAAAGCCATTATTGTACATTTTGCCAGATATTGACTCAGAGATTCAATTGAAATATTCATTGTAATACATGTAATAAATAGCTTAACAAGTAAGAAAGCACAGTAAAAGCAACAAAAACCGTGTCCATTCGATTTTTCACAGAACCTATCCATAATTCATAAAAACACAGAGAGATCTCCTATAATAATGTGTAGTTTCTTGTTTGTAATTACCAATACAATTGATAAATAATATATGTGTGAATTAATGGGTTGTCAAGATGTGACATGTACATTTCTGTTTTTTTAAAATTTATTTATTTTTTTTATAAATCCAAAACAGTAATATTATAGGTTTACAAAGCAAGATGATAAGAATTTGACAATGGTTGCAATATTGCATATCGCTACCTTCAAAAGCATTGTTTAGATTAACAGATATAGACATGCAAAATTAATGTAAACATGTGGATCTTGCTTCTTGATCCATTCTGCCAGTCTGTGTCTTTTGACTGGTGAACTGAGACCATTAACATTAATGGTTAAAACTGATACGTATTGACTCATCCTTGTCATGTTATTTTCCTATTATTGGCTTCCCCCTTTTTTCTTTTTCCCTTCCTTCTAATTGTTTGCCTTTCCTGGTGGATTCCTTCTGTTGGGGTTCATGGTGCTGTAGTCCTTATTATTCCTTTCTAAAATGTCCTTCAGAACATTTTGGAGTGCTAGTTTGGTGGTTGTGAATTTCCTCAGATGTTCTTTGTCATGGAAGCATTTTATTTCTCTATCTATTTTGAAAGATAGTCTTGCAGGATACATCAATCTGGGTTGAAAGCTGTTTTCCTTTAGAACTTGGAGTACTTCACTCCAAGCTCTCCTTGACTTGAGAGTTTGTGCTGAGAAGTCAGCTGTAATTCTGATGGACTTTCCTTTAAAAGTGATTTGTTTCTTTTCCCTAACAGCTTTTAACAGATTTTATTCCTGTGTTGAATTTCTGGAATCTTGACTATGATATGCCTGGAAATAGATTTTTTTTATCATTGCTAATTGGAGTTCGTTTATTTGTATGTCAAATTCTTTTTCTCTACCAGGAAAGTTTTCTGTCACGATGTCTGTGAGGATGTTTTTAATGTCATTCGTGGTATCTTCTGCTTGTTCGTTGACTCCAGTTAATCTTAAGTTATTCTTGTCTCATCAAGCAGCTGCTGGATTGATTTCTCATGTTCCCTTGCTAGTTTTGAGAAATCTTTCTTTTCCTGCTCACTAACTGCAAGCCTGTCCTCAATATCTGAGATCCTCTCCTCACTGGCCTAATCTACTTCAAATACTTTCAATGGAGTTTTTATTCTCCTGGCAATTCTCACTCTTATTTCTACCTCACTTAGAGGAACTGAAACATCTTCCTTTAAACCTGATTTACTCCCTTGTAAATCTGATACCCATGCCTCACATTTTTATGAAGGGAATTTGTGTCCTTGGGAAATTTTGAGACCCTTTTATTGGTCATCAATTAGATAAATTTGATTTTTCCTTTGTTGATTGGTCTCCACATAGCTTCCTTTTGGGAAAACCTAGGAGCTAGGCGAGAGCTTCCTTTATGGGATATTCCAATTATGTTATGCCTTCAGGGGTCTGTGATAACTTCTCCTGAACAGGTAGTGGGCTTAATCCCCATGTCTTAAGATTGGTCAATAATAGATGAGCAGGACCCATTGAACATACTCTTTGGAAATTGGCCCTACCCTTTCACTGGGGGAAGGATTCAAACTGGATAATTCCAACCTGTTGATGGGAAAAGGTCAAAGCTCAGGTTATTCTTTTTCATTATGTTGATATAAACATATGTGTTTATGATCCCTAGGTTCTTCTTGTAAATAAAGTTACCTGGGCAAAGAGTTTCTTTAATTATACTAATTGTATCCTAACTCAATGCATTTACTCTCAGCAGCCTTTTTTTCCCCCAATCCATTTTATTTTAAAGAGAGAGAGAGAGAAAAAAGAAAATGAAATAAAACAGAATTTCAAAGCATGTCATTCAGAGAGTGACAATGGTATATACATTGTTCATTATCATCCCCAAATCAGTCATCCAGAGCGCAAGACATCTGCATTCAATTGTCTCAACAGTACCAGCAAAAATCTTTCTCTTCTATGACCTCCGAGAAATCAATAGTATAACTATCTCAACTATCCTTTTTATATACCTACATATATACATATACATAATGTTCTTTCTTTAACCTCTCACACTAGTGAGACAACACGATGTTTACATATGAGTCTGATTTATTTCACTTACGAGTATGGTCTCAAATTGCATCCATTTTCCTATAAAAGTCTCCAGTTTATCCTTCTTTATGGATGAATAGTACTCCATTGTATAAAATAGTACTTTATGTATGGAGTACTATGGATGAATAGTACTCCATGGGCATTTATGTTGTTTCCAAGATCTAGCTATTACAAATTGTGCTGCTATGAACATGGGTGCACTTATATCGTTGTGGTACAATTTTTAAATTCTTCTGGGAAGATATCCAGAAGGAGAATAGCTGGGTCAAATGAGACCTCTAATCCTAGTGTTTTGAGGAATCTTCACACTGACTTCCATAGTGGTTGCACCAGTCTACACTCCCACCAACAGTGGAAAAGTGTTTCTTTTTCCCCACAGCCCCTCCAGCATTTGTTATTGATTGATTTCTTAATAATAGCCATTCTTTCCAGGGTGAGGTGAAATCCCAGTGTTGTTTTCATTTGCATCTCTTCAGTGACCAGCAATGTTATACATTTTTTCATATATTTATTTGCATTTGTATTTCTTCATCTGAGAAGTGTGTATTCATCTCAGATGTCCATTTTTGGACTGAGTCTTCAAATATGGGAGGACTGATTTTTTTGAGTTCTTTATATTTCTCAATACTAATCCTTTGTCTGAGGTATAGCTGGCAAACATTTTCTCCCACATTGTGGGTTGTCTCTTCATTGTTGGTGGTTTGTCTTGCTGTGCAAAAGCTTTTCAATAGAATGAGATACCAGTTGGTTCTTTGTGATAGTTCCTATGCTATCAGGGCTTTGTTCATAAAGTCTTTGCCTATATCAATGTCTTCAAGAGTTTTACCTACTCTGTCTTCCACCAGTTTAATGTTTCTGTTTTAATACTAAGATCTTTGATCCATTCTGATTTTAGCTTAGTGCATGGTGAAAGATATGGGTCCTCCTTTAACCTTTGGCATGTGTAGAGCCAGTTTTTCAAGCACCATTTATTAAAGAGGCTTTGTTCCAGTGAATGTGTTTGACACCTTTGTCAAAGAAGAGATGGTTTAGCTTGTCTGGAGTTATTTCTGCATCTTTAAATCTGTTCCATTGATCTTTGGGTCTGTTTTTATTTTCCAGTACCATGCTGTTTTTATCACAGTAGCTTTATAGTATAATTTCAAGTCAGGGATTGTGATGCCCCCATTTTATCTTTGTTGCTCAGGATTGCTTTTGCTATTCTAGGTCTCTTCTGCTTCCAGATGAATTTTAGGATTTTCTCTCTAATTCTGTGAGATACCAGCAGCCTTTTGATGATCAAACCATTCTTATTATGGGGCATATGCTGGGAGTTTGATTCCCTGTAAATTCAATTGAACCCTGGTATCTTCTTGTACTTTGTTTCTTTTACAAACACTTATAAAATGATTTATTCAAAAGATGAAAAAGGGTGACCAAGGCAGTGACAAGATCAGTGGTGCTGGTTCATTCTATGTAGACAGCCCATTTTGTACCTAATTGAGCTAATACTGCTGGTAACTGTTGGTAAATTCAGGAAGAAATTGATATCAAATTACAAAGCCTAGTAAGCATATTAGAAACTACCATTTTACAGAGGGGAATCAAATTGAAAGCTTGCAATTGCAACAATGATTTAAATATCACTAAAATATATCCCAGTTTTATATTACTCCATTACCTCACAACAAATTTCAATATTCTTGGGAAAATATAAAAAAATATAGAAGGAACTATACATCAAAACATTACAATGGATATAGCTGCTTTGCAGAGAGGTTTTTTTTGTTTTGTTTTCTTTGTTTTGTTCTTTGGTACTGGTAGTTGAACTCACAACCTCCTGGCTTGCCAGACAGGCACTTCTGCTGCTGAGCTAAATCCCCAGCCCTGAGAGGTCTTATCTATGTTCCAACGAATTGCTAATTTTCTCAGTTGAAGAACTGGGATAAATTTGTTGAAACTATCGAACAATTTAATACTCTTAGTTATCTAAAGGCTCATTTTTAGTTTTATATTGGAATAGGATTTCTTATTCTTCTTTTTATTATTTTTAATGATTAAAGCATGTCATAGAGGACTTGTTGCCCAGTGACATTTGGATGTCATGCAACCTGATGTGACTCTTCTTCAGCTTCTGCAATGGTCTAAAAAGGAAAGGGGGAATTGTAGAGAACCACTCTGTTGAAGACCCCTCCTGCAGCCCCCTGCTACAGCCTTTTTCCCTTTTCTTACTAAACCTTGGAATGATAATTATAGAAGTACAGGCAATGCTACCTGTGCAGAGATAAATTTCTTTTTAATTGGTCTAGAGAATGCAACTGGAGTTCAGGTAAGGTACTGATGTGTCCCATGGAGGCAAAGTGGTAATGTGCAGGCCAGCACCACCCCCCGCCCCATTAACAGCCACACCTGAGGCCAGATAATAGATCAATGAGAGCACAGGACTGAGATAGGGGATCAGGACAGCACTGAAGCATTAAGACTCAGAACAAAGACTTTTTCTCAGCAGTAAAAAGTTGCTTATAGCAACATACTCAGTTATCCATTAAGCTGTTATGGAAGTTTGATAGTTTTGTGGTTAATGCCTGAATGCCTTGCTCCTCTCATGCTAGCTGGTCTCCAGAAGTGACCATTCCCATGCGTTCAGCCACAACTATCTACACATATTCGACTCATCTCTCTGTTCCTTGTATATTCAATAAAAGCTGAGAACTGCTGTGGAAAAAGGCCCTTTGTTCCTTGGCAAAACTGGTCATCCCAGAGCCTTTTTACAATTGCAATTTTCTCTTGGTTTCATTTTCTACTGTGCACCATAGGAGACTGAAGACCAATAGGAGACTGAAGCTTTTGTGAGAATCTTCAGTAAGTGAGGGTCTCCAGTAATAAGAACCTAGTAGAGCTAAAGAAGTAAACACAAAATATGAACACTCAGCCAAAAAAAAGGTACATAAAATGTTCCAAATGGAAATCCATGAGATGAAAAATATGACTAAAAGTATGGGCAGCAGAAGCAACTGATGTGAGGAGAGAGTGTCACACCTAGAAGACTAGACTGTGGCTGGTCATCCATTCATGATAAAAACACTGAACAATAGCCGGGCGTGGTGGCGCATGCCTTTAATCCCAGCACTCCGGAGGCTGAGGTAGGCGGAGCGTTGTGAGTTCGAGGCCGGTTTGGGCTACAATGCGAGCGCAAGGCTGGCCTGAGCTACATAGTGCGACCCTGTCTCAAAAAACCAGGGCCGGGAGTTTGGCTCAGCAGCTTAAGTGCCTGTCAGGCAGGCGCGAGGTTGTGAGCTCGATCCCCGGTGCCACAAAAACAAAACAAAAACAAAACAACAACAAAAAAACAAAACACTGAACAAAATAGCAATAGAAGGTCTTTATCTTAACCTGATAAAAGCCATCTCTGTTGACAACTGCCAACATCGTACTAAATGGAGAGAGGCTGAAAGCTTCCCCCCTAATATCGGGAACAAGACAAGGGTGTCCACTATCACCATTTCTGTTCAATATAGTTCTTGGAACATAAGCTAGAGCATTATGACAAGATAAAGAAATAAAAGGGATATGGGCAGGGAAGAAAGAAGTTAAATTATCATTATTTGCTGATGAATGACGCTTTATATAGAAGACTCACAAATCTCTACCAAAAGACTCCTAGTACTAATATCATAAATAGAAACAAGGACAAAAATAACATGATCATCTCAGTAGACACAGAAAAAGCCTTTGACAAAATCCAACATAATCTCATGAGGGGTGTGGGGAGAGAAAATAGAAGTAGGGGGATCTTTTTCAAATGGTTGGGGGCCAAGAGATGAAGGAAGAGGGAGGGAGGATAGAGAAAGAGGATGGTAAAAAGGAACTAAAGAAAATTGAAAGGAAAAGAACTTTTGCAAATGGGAAGGGGGCCAAGAGTTGAAAGGAACAGGGAGAAAACAGAGGGGTAAGGGAATAAATATGAATTAAGATGTATTATGTACCTGTGCCAACTCCCCATAATGAATGTAGTCGTTGTGTACTGTAAACATGTTACTAATGAAAAAATAGATGGGGTTCTTGTTATGTTTCCCAGCCTGGCCTGGAACTTCTGGATTTAAGTGTGTTATAGTCAGAGATTACAAGGAGAACAACTGCATACAGGACACAGAATTTATAATACTGTTTTATGATGATCACCCAGAGTGAAACACAAGGAAGTGCAGGAAAATCTGTCCACAACACTAAAGACCCAGCCAAGGGCCTGGATCCCACAGCAGTGTCCTGCATGAGTCCAGCTGAAGACCTGGAGCCCATGACAATGCCTCCCACGAGTTCAACTGGAGGTCTAGAGCCCACAACAAGGACTCATGCCAGTCTGTTTTACGGTTCTGCACAGGGAAGGCCCAAAGATCAACAATGGAAGCTACAAAGTCTATGCCAGCGGGGTGAAGGAGCTGTGCAAGTAGGTTGAGGGTTCTATACTGGAGTTGAGAAGTCATGCTCAAAATAAGGACCAGGGCTGCCCTGGAAAGTACCACAGCTGTCCTTGGTGACAGTGAGGTCCCGAGCTCCTCCGATGATGAGAACAGTGAAGTACATGCCAAGAAGCCAGCGTGACAACCTTCTTCTGAAGATTAGACAGCACACATCTTCCCCTCCAGAGCCAGGAAGGGATGTTCAATGTGAGGAGCAGAGTGAACCACAGCCACTCTCAATGACGAGGTCCCGAGCTCCTCTGATGCTAATGGCTGAATCCATATTGGGGAAGCCAGCATGGCAATCTCCTCCAGGAGAACAAATGGCTCGAAACAGCAACACTTAGAAGAGCTCACAATGCCTTGCTGTTTTTCTCCACGTCTCTGTTTATGCTGGTAACTTTCCTCAGGTGGGCCATCTATACTCAGCACCATGCCAATTTAATTCAGCTGGTGTTAAGTTGACCATCTGCTTTTAATCTACAACAAACTAATTCTCCTATCTCAGCCTCCAGAGCAGGAGAAAGGTTACTGTTTAAAGGTCTTACAGTTAGTTGTGGTGACACAAGCCTGTAATCCCAGCACTCTGTGAGGTTGAGGCAGGGGGATTAAAAGTACAAGCCCAGCTTGGGAAATTTAGTGAGACCTCATCTCAAGATAAAAAATAAAAAATGGTTGGGCTACAACGTGAGTGCAAGGCTGGCCTGAATTTCATAGTGCTACCCTGTCTCAAAATACTAGGGCCGGGAGGTCGGCTCAGTGGCTTAAGCGCCTGACTCAAGGGCATGAGGTTGTGAGCTCAATTCCTGGTGCCACAAAAAATAAATAAATAAATAAATATGAACAAATAAAAAATGGGCTAGGAAATAGCTCACTGTGAAGGGTTCAAGTACTGAAAAGAAGTTGATTTTTGTACATTGATTTTGCAACTGGGAAACTTGACACTTCTGGGTGTACCTGTGAGGGTCATGGAGGTGTGACCTTGGGGAGTATATCTGATCCCTGGTGCTCTTCCCCTATGCCCTTCTTCCCTGCAGCCATGAAGTGAGCAGCTTTGCTCCATCATGCCCTTCCACCCTGATGTTTCTGTGTTGGAGCCCAACACCATGGACTGAAACTTCTGAAACCATGAGCCAAATTAAACTCTCTTTAAATTGTGGGCATAAAGTGTTTTGACCTGGCAATGGAAGAGTGGCTAATACATTCATTCTATGCTCTCCAGTGCTGGGCAGTCTTGAATAAAAGTGATGATGGGCATGTCTGGTTCTGTTCCTAACCTGAAAGGAGATATTTTCACCTCTTACTAAGGTTGTCTTTCAAATCACCAAGAGATGTGGAATTTCCTCGCCTATCCATGTGAGATATTCATATTTCTCTTGATGTGATGAACCATAGATGGACTTTCTAGTCTTCTTGTTTTGTTTTTGTTTTTCTAAAACAGGGTCTCACTAAGGTGCTCAGCCTGGACCTGAATTTTCCATCCTTCTGCCCCAGGTTCCTCAGTGCTGAGACGCATCACCATGACCAGCCACAATGCCAGGCTCATTTTTATCTTATGTGTGGTTGATGTTTTCCCTTTTCTGTGGTGCTGGGTATGGAACCCAGGTCTCAGGCATGTGGCATGGTAGCTAAGCCCCAAACTGATGACTTACACCCATAGCCCATTAATAATTTCCTTAATGCTAAACCCATGGACTTTCTGGGATAAACCTCTCTCTGTTTGATTTCTGGCACAAAAACAAAACAAAACAAAACAAAACAAAAAACAAAACAACCCCTCTCTGTCTCAATGCATTCTCCTTTTTACTAACTGCTGCCCTTGCTCCCTTTGTTTTGTTTTTCTTTTTCCTTTTTCCTTTTTTTTTTTTTAAATACTACTCAGCTCCTGCTTCCTTTGTTACTGTGGACTGAATCCAGGACCTGGTACATGCCAGCAAGCAATTTACCACTGAGCTATATCCCCAGCCATCTAGGGTTTTTATGTAGGATTTTTGCATCTACATTCATGAGATAGGTACATTGGTTTGACAGCTGGAGGTGTCCTTGGGAAGTTTTGAGTATCAAAGTCATGCTTGCTTCATAAAGGGAGTTGAGGGCACTAACTGGCTGGCTGCTTCTCCTTGTCCATGGGATTGTGTGTGGGGAGGCAGGGTCTGATTGTTCTCCCTAGAAATGTATAACGAGGGTGACCATAGTTTATGCTGCTCGTCACCTCCCTAATAACCTAAGCTTCCTGAAACCATCACTTGGAGACCTCAGCCCAATTCACCAAGGTCTTGCCCCAGGAACACAGAACGACACAGACCTACCGTGGCTGCCCTCTGGTGGCTGCAAGGTGCATGGGCTGGAGGAGCCAGGCTGGGTTGGCTGAGCTGTGACACCAGGTGGACACGCCAGGTGGCACCACGTGGTGCCAGAGTTCTGTGGCCCACATAGTCTTTCCTGAGCCTGTACACATGATTAACCCAGCTTCGGAGACTGATCAGGCCCTGGAGTCACACAGCTGACCCATAACTACAGCTTTCCAACCAAACAGTGAAGTTTCTGAACTTTAAGATTTTTAACTAAAATGTAAACAATCCCCTAGCCTGCCAGGGATATGGGAGGAAATTGTTGGTCACAGCAGTCGGCAAAATAATAGCTTCTCCAAAGATGTCTACACTATAATCCCTGAAGCCTGTGAATATGTTAGGTCACATGGCAAAGGAAAGTAAGCTTATAGATAAAGATTGCTAATTAGCAGTCTTAAAATAGGAAGATAGCTAGATGTGGTAGTACAGGCCTGTAATTGCAGCACTCTGGGAGGCTACGGCAGGACAATTGCAAAATCTAGCCCAACGTGGGCAATTTAGAGACTTAGTGAGCTCCTGTTTTAATGAAAAAAGAGAAAAAGAAAAAAGAAAAAAGATAATCCTGGATTATCCAGGTGGGTTCTAAAAATGGTGTAATAACAATGTTCTCAGAAAGTAGAAGGAATAGCCAGGGATGGTGGTGCACATCTGGAATTCCAACTACTGGAAAGGTGGAGGCAGGAGGATTGTAAGTTTGAGGGTAGCTTGGACACCTTAATAAGACTGTGTTTCAAAATAAAAAACATAAAAAGGGCTGGAGATGTAGCTCAGTAGTGAGTACTGTAGCTCAGTAGTGAGCTACATCCAGCATGTTTGAGACCTGGGTTTGATACCCAGGACTGGGTGTCAGAGGAGTAGAAGGAGATAGAAGAGTGGGAGAGAGATTTGGCTACAGAAGTGAGGCACAGAGAAATGCAACATTGCTGGTTTGGAAGATGGAGGAAGGGGACCTCTTGAAGTTGGAGAAAGCAAAGAAATAGATTCTCCCTTAGAGTATACTCAGGAAGGAATGCAGTCTCACCACACCTTGATTTTAGGACATTGAGACCTGTGTTGGATGACAGAACTGTAAAACTGTAAGATAATAAATTTATTGAATTTTTTTTGAGACAGAGTCCTGATTTGTAGTTCAGAGTGGCCTCAAACTGACTATGTTGACCAGGCTGGTCTTGAACTGACAACGATCGTCTTGTCTCAGCCTTGCATATGCTGGGCTTACAAGCATGCACCACCCCACTTGGTGACAATTTGTTTTAGCAGCTAGGAAACAAATACAATATCCTCACAAATAAGGTCTACACCACTGGGACAGACAGGTACTCATCAGCTCATTCATTCACCCCCAAAACATTCATGTCTACTAGGGGTCCCTGGTCAGGGCTGCAGAAAGGTCACTTGGATGGTACCTTCTCCTCCTCCTGCCTTGACTGGGCTTCAGTTTCTGCTTTGCACAGGGGGCATTTTGACCTCACAAGGCTACTCAGAGAAAGGCGGCCAGCTGCTCCTCAGTTTTCAGTGCAGACTGACTTCTGGAAGGGGAGATTTGTCTTGATGATTGTCAACCCAGCTTGTGTATTTGTAGGGGAAGTGATGGAGATGAAAAGTCATATTTACACTGCACTTGATAGGTGACATTGATCCTGGAAGGCTTGGGAAGTTGGGTTGGCCAGGATGAGCAGACATACTTCGCCCAGTGGTCCTCAAATTGAGCTGGACATAAATTACTGGAGGAACAACAATAACAAAAACTGAAAAAAAAAAAAAACCCAAAACAAAACAAACACCCACCTACAGACTGGGGCCACCCAAGATCAGTAAGAACTGTAGAAGATGAGGCCAAGAAAATAGACCAGGATGTAGTGTTTTCCAGAGCCCTCCCCCAAGGTAATTTCAATGCACAACTGCGGTTCAGATGCACGCAGCTGGTTCGGACAAAATGTAGCTGTGCAGGACAGATACATTCTCAGCCGGGCAAACGTCACAAATAGTGGCCTTGGGGCTGAAGCTGTTTCTCCACCCAGCCCACCCAGCCTCACGACCTTCTGCGTCCTCGGTCACAGCTCAGTGTGGGGCTGTGCAGTGCCTTCCACATAAGTAACATCTCGTAGGGTGCAAAGCGGTGCACAAGCAGTAGCTCACGGTACATGCAGGGGTCGAAGGATGGCTGCTGGGCTCCAGGCAGCTGCACGCCGTAGACCCGGATGCCCTCGTGACTGCTGGGCTCCAAGCTGGCCTGCTGCAGACACATGCCCATGTAGGCATCGTCAATGGGGAACAGAGGTGTGTGGTGCGCGGCTGTGCGCAGCACCTGAACAGTGTGGTTGGACAGGAGGAAGCCACCGCCGCTGCAGTACGCGGGGTAGACCTCCCCGGGGAAGAGCTGCGGGGGCACAAAGTACTTGCTCCAGCTGTCACGGATGGGTACGGAGCCACGCATGAGCTGCCCGGTGAAGAGATGGCCATCAGGTGACTGAACCTCCAGGAAGCTGAGCACGTTGGTGGTGTGCACGAAGACGTCGTCGTCGCAGCTGAGTAAGAAGCGCACGCGCGGGCAGCGTGCTCCCAGCCAGTCGAGCAGGTGCACGTGCTTGAGCGTGAGGTTGAGGAAGGTGTCGGCGAAGGCCCACTGCAACACGTCGCCGTGCTCGCGCGCCTCCAGGCTCACCAGCTCTGCTAACTGTGGCGCGCGCGCTGCCTCCTGGGGCCCTGGGGTGCCCAGCAGGAAGAGGCGGCGCACCCTCCGCCCGCGATAGCTGCGCTCCTGGCCCCATGTGCGCCGGATGACCTCGCGGCGCTCGTAATTCTCGGGAGACGACTTCACGGCCAGGAGCAGGAAGACTGAGCGGCCTGCGCACTTGGACGGGGCATCCCAGAGCAGTGGGAACTGGCGGCAGTGTCTGTACAGCAGGAAGTCTTGGATCCTCGTTGGCAGTTTCTCAAAGTTGGCCACGCTGTTCGCTGAAGCATTGGCCACGCACAGGGTTCCGGATTTCAGTGCCAAGAGCTGCGTGGTGGCAGTGGGAACATCAGTGGAGTCTTCCCCCTTCTTCTCCAGCTGGGGCCGCAGTTCTTGTTGGAGCAGCAGGCGCAGTGCCAAGAAACTCACGCCCACCAGCAGGAAGGTCACAGTCTTCAGATTCATGGATCTGCGGCTTAGAAAAGCCATCTGCGGGGGAAACCAAGTCAGAGGTGAACCAGGAGGCATCTTTGACATCAGAGGTAAAAAGGAACCAAAATTCAAGATTACACTGCGGTATCTGAGGGCTCCCACAGTCAGGAGGGTTCTCCTGACAGACAAAGCTGTATTTCTCCTTGCTGTCCAATATCCCCTGTATATTACCACGGTCCAGCAGACTCCTCATGTCCAAAGTCAAAGTCTCCATCTTGCTGTGAATGAATTTATTCGCACCTGGTTTTCTCATTACAGTGAATGGTACCACCACGCACCCAGTTCCTACAACTAGAACGCTGACCCCTCCCTATCCTCCTCAGCTTATATTCGCTCCTCATATGCTTTGACTCTGCATTCTACACTTCTCTCATTTATTCCCTTTTCTCCATGCCATCCAGCCTGGATTCTCACTAATCTCTTCCTCTCATTGTGGTCAGTCACAGAAGCAGCACATAGCACTGAACTATCTGAGCCAGTCAGTTTAGATCTCTGAGTTGGAGTAGCACAGGGTAGCAAATTACTACTCTTCAGGGCTGTGAGTATTAAATGAACATAATATGGGCCCTGAATGAATGATACCAATATTGTGACCTTTTGGCATCCTTTAGTTGCACTTGCCTCTATTGTGACTGCTAGTATTACTTGCTGTTCCTAACACCTGTGAGGTCACATCCTCTCTTGTGTGGAGCCTGACCAAGTGCACCCCAAGTGTGGGCTTCATGAAGAATCCCCAGGAAGGCACACACTTACACACTTGTAATCTGTGCACTCAGGAGGCTGAGGCAAGAGGACCACCATAATTTCAAGACCAGCCAGGACTAAATATTGAGACTGTCTTAAAAAACCAAGCCAAACCAAACAACGCAGGGCAAATCCTAGATCACAGCAACCTTTTTATATTATCCTGTTAAACATACTTGGTCACACTGAGTTGTCATACAGGGACCCTGCCACGCTCTTTTAAAAACACATTCCTCTTTCCATTTCATGGATTCCACACTCTCCTAAATTTTCTCCTTTTCTTTTACCACGTCCCTCAGTTTCCTCTGTTCAGTTTGCCCTCTGTAAAGACCTTTAGTAGTGAGGGATCTCCAGGCTCTGTCTTGGACACTCCTTTCACCTTTGTTCTGCATGACCCCCTTCTCTATTGGGACCCCCAAGCCCCAGAGTCAGATACCTGTTACTCAGCAGCTCCATCTCCCCCTGCCCCACAGTGTTCAAGCCAAAAACTTGACTTCCTCCTTTCCCTCATTTCTGCACCCAACCCAGAGTGCAGAAATTTGTCTTTTTTTTTTTTTTTTTGATACTGGGAATTAAGTACAGGATCTTCACAGCAAGCTACATCCCAAGCCCTTTATTATTTTTGAGTCACAGTCTTGCTAAGTTGCCCAGGTAGAACTCCAACTTGCAACCATCCTGCCTCAGCTTCCCCTAAATTCTGGGATTACAGGTATGCATCACTGTACCCAGTTAGGCCTGGTCACTTCTGATTACTAAATATTTTGTTAACCTACACAGTTCCATTCTATCAATAGGCTAATCCAAGCCAGCTTCTCCTGCTCAGACGAGAGAACCTCCTGCCTGGTCTCTTCTCCCATTGTATCCCTTTGGCGTAGCCCTCCTGTGCTGCAGCTGGAGTGGTTGGACAGTGAAGATGTACATACCATTTCTCAGGCTTTTTCCCCTGCCTTGGCCATTGGCCAGTCAGCAGTCAGAGCCACCAACTGCCAAGCCGCTTCCTGCCCAGGAGCTTTTTCTTGTGCTGTTCACCTGCCAGGACTGACCTACCCTTCCCTCCCTTGCCTAGGTAAGGTATACCGTCTAATTCACTTGATTTGTTTTTTTTTTTTTTTTTTTTTTTTTTTTTTTTTTTTCGGCACTGGGGATTGAACTCACAACCGCGCGCCTGCCAGGGCAGGCGCTTAAGCCGCTGAGCTACACTCCCCAGCCCTGGTTTTTCGAGGCAGGGTCGCACTATGTAGCTCAGGCCGGTCTTGCGCTCGCGTTGTAGCCCAAGCCAGCCTCGAACTCACAACGCTCCTCCTACCTCAGCCTCCCAAGTGCTGGGATTAA
>RJWM01014898.1:0-49219 GCA_004363535.1 Dasyprocta punctata
AAGATGCAGATCTGCTGCCTTGTGAACCTCTGACTGTCCTATGGGACCAGGGTGTGTTTCACAGTAACTGTGAATGAGCTTTGAAAAATATCCAGTCTGACTTAATGAATTTAACAGAGGGGAGAAAACATCTCTGTTAAACTAGCAAAAGACTGTTTTCCTAGCAGGATTGAAACTCTCTGTTACTAATTTTTGAGCCCTGAGTCAAATATTTTAGGCACTTAAGTCTTGAGTGTTAGATTCCAAATGGCTCCGCCTCTGCCTCTGGAACTTGAGCTCTATCCTGCGTCAAAGGTGACTGGTGATTAAGGCCCTGCCGGTTCGCAGCCCAGGGGATCTGGCTTGTGAAGTAGAGGTGCAGTCTTATTTCCGTGTAAATTTGAATGGACCCCAGTGTACCAAGGTGGAGTGACCTGGAATTCAGCTGTCCCTGACACTTCCTTCCCTATCCCCAGCTGTGACAAAAATATCCTTCACTTGCATTTTATGTAATTCATGAACTGACTTCATTGACAGGCAGACAGAAACGAGAAGTTCTCAATTCAAACAAATGGTTAGAAGAGATGATAAAAGTATAGGCAGCACTGTATTACTCATTTTTCAAATTGCCACTCCCAGTTTATGAACTCGGGCACCCAAGAACCCCTCAAAGACCACTTCAGCCCAAGGAGGCCATCTGTTTCAGCTCCCCCAATAGAACCAGCAGAGGGCAGCCTGGACCCGGGAATGTGCTGGTGATGGCTCTTCCCACCTGAGAGGCAGCTTCCTGCCTGAGCCCCAGGATGCCTGACTCCTGCCTTCCTCCAAAGCCTCCTCTCCACTGGATCTGGCCAGGACCCAGTTCCCTCCCCGCCAAAGAGAAATCTCTGGAGTTCTTGTCAAGCTCTCCTGTTCCCCTTGTCTTCCGGCAGGGCCCTGCCTGTTCCAGGAACTGGCCTGCCTATCTGTTCCTTGGGGGGTGTTAATGGGGTCTTGTGACAGAGTTGATTCTTTCCCTCTCTCCCTCCCTCCCTCCTGCCACCCTTTTGGGACTACTTAGTTCCCACAGTGTCCGAGGTCTGGCAGCCCTGACCTGCTGCCCACTCTCTACTCTGGACCCAGTCTTACCTGACCGTCAGTCTCTGCCCCTGCTCTGCCATGTGGTAGCAATGTGACTCTGTTTCTCCACACTTTCATCCTGTCACCTAAATGGGATCAAACAGGTTAATATTTGAGAAGTGCTTAAAAGAAGACCTCATACACCATGAGAAAGAGAGAGAGATAGACTCACATATAGATGCACACAGTTTTCTTAAATTGGGGATACTTTCTTTTGAGTGCAGTTTAGAATGCTGGGTGGGGTGGGGCCTCTGGAGCTAGCTCTCCATCCTTCCCCTCCAATCAGAAGCAGCTCTTACCTGGCTTTCCAGCCCTGAGGCTGAGAATAGTCCCCGTGCCCCACACACACCTGTGGCCTCTCCACCCAGGGCATTATGCTGCATTCTCTTTACAGAGATTCTAAACTGTCAAGCTCTCACCTCTAATGTGCTGTGAAAAGGCAGAGGATTGAGTTTTATTATTGTTTCTTTTAAATGCTTAGAGGTTGAGTTTCAGTCCTGGACTCTGGAAAAGTAATGCAACCCTGAAATTGTATACAGGTATGGATCATTCCAGAAGCCTCTGGAGGTTTGCAAGTGTGCTGAGAGCTTCAAGGAGCCCCCAAACCCCCTTGCTGCCCTCCCCAATGGCTTGAGATGTAGGCAGGCAGTAGACCCCCAGCTAGGGGTAGAGTAGGGGCCAGGAGGTGGCTAGGGCATAGATGGGGCAGAGGGAGGCAGGTGTCTAGAGCAGGGATGCTGTCCTTTGAGCCACAGCTCAGGCAACTGGGCCCAGAGCTACCCTCTGCACAAGGCTCCTTTGTTGGACTTGAATCCCCTGGTGGGCCAGTTTCAGCTCTTGAGGTTCTTTACAGACTCCACCCCACTCAAGCAGGCCATTTTTCCAACAAAGACCCTTGGGGCAGCTCAGATTCTCTCTGCTTCAACAGCAGAGACCAGCCTCTGCTCTATCTGCCTGTATTTTAAAAGGTTTTTTATTTGGGAAGAATTTTAGGGTGTGTGCGTTGTATGAATTCCAACGCAAACCCTTTTTGTTTTCATCCTCATTCTGTCTGGTTTCCTCTGACACCTGTAATCAGTTGAAGTATTAATTACAAGAAGATGGCTGGGGAGATAGAGCTGAAGGCAATTTGATCTGTCTTCTTCCTCAGCAGAGGCAGGAACAGGCCTGGGGAGGGAGACAGTTGTCCCAGGGTCTCTTGGCCTTGGCCTTCCCAACTTTCTCAGTCTTGGTCTCCTTGCTGACTCAACAGACATTTCTGGTGTTGATCTTCCTGCTAGTGGCAAAGCACTAGGAAGACTCAAGCAGTCAGGAAGCATATGAATAAGACCAGTAATACCAGGGAATCCCTGCATGAAGTGTGGGCCCTTGGAAGGGATGGGGGAGTGATGGGAAGATTGCTTGACTCTAGCTATGGGGTAAGAGTAAGGGCACAGACTTCCCCTTCCCTGCGTGAGTCACTCATTGAATGGGGACTCCAGGGCCCCTGACATGCTGAGATCATGGGTGATACAGGACTCTTACCATAGTGGTTGCCTTCTGATTAGAAAGAGAGAGAATGTTGGCTTGAGTGACAGGCGAAGCAGGAATGATGTAACCAGGGGTCAGGAGAGCAGAAACGAGGCCCTAGGTCCATGCACAGAAAGGCACTTCTTTTCCTGTTTGCAAATTAAAGGAGGATAGTGACAAGATAGTCTATGAGAGTGGCATATGCTCCGGTGGTCAAGGGGTGGTTGGAGACTAGAAGGCTAGGCCTCCTAGGGGCAGTGGAAAGAGCTGGGTGGAGAGGTTCCAGGTCAGGGGCCAAGGGAGAATGTGGCCACCCTGAGTAATGGCAGAGGTACAGATTTCAGGGCCTGCCACTGAGGGAGGGAGGGAACACAGTAGGTGTGAAAGATACCACGTGCTTCCCTGTCTGTATACAATAGCTAGGTGACTTTGGGAAAGAACTTCTCTGACACTCTGCTCCAATCTCCACCTGAGTATCTGCCCCTTGGGCCAGTTAGCATAAGGAATAAAAGCAACATGTCCGGAAGTGCCTACACAGCGTGCACCACCATCAACCTGCTGGCCCAGCAAGAAGAACTGGGCTCCAGGTGGAGACAGGGCAGGAGCTCCTCACAAGGCAGAGCAGGCAGGTGGCTCAGAGCAGACTGAGAAGGTCTTTTTGGCCCCAGAGTGACATTTCCATGGAGACCTGCTCTAGCTGCTAAGCCCTTACTTTGAGGTTCAGTGGCTGAGTGCCAGCACACCCAAGGGTTGGGCAGGCCTGTCTCTTCCTCCAAACTCAGAATCAGAATAAGTTTCCTTACCAGAGTGCTACTGGGGTTGTTGAGAAGTACAGTGTAAGTTTCTGAACATAGAATCTTCCAGATCTAGAGTAAGTGGGGAGCCTAGCTACTTCTGATGTGCAAGGAGAACTGCCTGCAATACTGAGGTTGTGTTTAATAAGATCTGAGGATTTGAGTATTAGCTGTAAGCAGAAGCCTGTAAATTCCCAGCACCTTTCCAAAAGTCAGTTTTGGAGATGCAGGGTATAGGTCACATGCTCTTCACCTGCGTTTTCTTCCACCTGCTCAAACTAAGATATAAAATGCAGAATCCCTGATTTCTGGGCATCTTCGATGCCTCAAACAGTCACGGCCCAGCTTCCCCGAAGAAGAGTTGCAATTTCAAACCCAACATGGGCAACTTAGAAAGACCCTGCCTCCAAAGATAGAAAGGGCTGGAGATGAGGCTCAGTGGTAGAGTGCCCCAGGTTCAATTTCCAGTACTGGAAAATGAACCCAAAACCCTCCAAACCAATCAACAAATAAAAAACCATTCTTCAGGGAGGTGATTCTCCATGAACTGTAGAAAGTGCCCTAAAGTGGGAGGTCTGGGACACGTATGGCTCTAGGGCAGATGCCTCACCCCATCCCCAGGCCTGTGGACTCCCCCAGGTCCTTAGCGTGAGCACCACTGGGGCTCCTGGTGCTGGCTCCCACCCACTGTGTCCTGCTGTCTCCTCTCTTCTCCTGCCCTTGCCTCCCCCTCTGCATGCTCACTCCCCGCCATCCTCTCACTCAGGGTCAGCAAGGCCTCTGGAGAGGACACAGCATGTGTGAGTGCACACGTGCAGGAGGGCTTTAGGTGTTCGTGTCCCTGAGACTGCGTGGGGGCTATGAGAGTTTTTCAAATTCAGAGAGAAAGTATGTGGGAGGATGAAGGAGGCACTGCCTGAGGGCGCAGGCTGCCCGTGTCTTGCTGTCTCTTTTGGAAATTAAGAAGAGTTCTTCTTTTAGTCCTAAAGTCACTGACTTGGAGAGACACTGCCCACACCTCACGCTGGGGCTGCAGTTCCTCATCTGCTCTTGTCATCAATCAAAGTCACCACAGCAGAGCTTCTTTGAGGAGGTTTGGTTTGGGGTGAGTTGGGGCCTCCTTCTCCCAACTGAATGTCAAGGAGCCTGAGTCTAGGCAGGGCCCTTATTCTCCTTTTAAGCTGCTATCTTAGTTACGTTTTTCTCGTTGCTGAGACAAATTGCCTGACACCCAAAGTTGAGGAAGGAAAGATTTATTTAGCTCACAGCATGCCGAGGTTTCAGTCTGTAATCAGCTGGCTCCAAGGCAGGGTGGCATGGCACAGGGGTCACACTTCAAGACAGCAAAAGCAAAAGAGGGGAAGAGCAAGCTTCTTTTCCTCCCTTATATGGTCAGCAGGCTACCACCCCCTAGGGCAGGTGTAGCACTCACACCATCTCTGTGTCCTCCTGTTGCATAGGACGAGGATGTTTACAAATTGAGGACACTGGCCCCCTTCTGAGTCACTTAGTTAAACTTCTGAACTTCTCAAGTTGACAGTGTATCAAGCAGTACAGCTGCTGATGGCTTTTCATTTAAATTTGCACTTGACAAAGGCTCTGTAGCTCTAAGTCACTTGGAAATCCTTAGCCCTAGTGACTCAGAATCTGCTGGTTCTAACTTTTGATGACTTGACAATAATTCCCCTTTATAAGATAACCAATGGTCCTGGTTTGCCCAGGGATGAGAGGTTTTCGGACATGGGTCCTTCGGGGCTTAAACCTGGTCTTGCACAACAGGCCTTGTATGCTCGCTTGGGTAGCCTAAAGTTCGAGGCAGGCTTGTTTTGGCAAGGGAAAGATACACCATTTCAAAAGCTCCCTTGATGCCTGAACGCCGAGAAAAGCGGGATGGAGAACCCAGTGCAGTAGTAACACAGTATGGGAGGAAGGAGAGAAGAGCGGCTTCTCCCCATATGTCCTGAAAAGGGTACCTGCTTTAACTTGCAAATCACAAATCACTGTTCCTGGGCTCAGCCAGACCCACTGGGGCCGGGCTGGTGGGACTGACGGGTGGCAGGAGGAAGGGAATTTCCAAAAGGAGCAAAATTTCACACTGAATCTAAATCTATTCCACAGGCTCATAAAATCCTAATATAGCCCTGGGACTGTCATGTTTATAGACAGAACATCAGCCAGCGTGGCAGAGGCAGGGACTTGGAGAGAGACCAGAGAGTTTGCAGAACAAATGCACTAGGGAGGGACTTGGAATAAAGTAATGCAGCAGCCTCTCAGCAGGGTTAGGCAGGACAGACTTACACTCTGGGTCTAGTCCTCCCACTGTGCCAGTGAGCTGTAGTCCAGTCTGAAGCTATAATTGCTTTGATCTAAGAGCCAGTTCATGATCACCCCTGGCCTGAGTTCTTCTTGGGGATGAGAAGGGAGCTGGGGCCTGGGAAAAAACCTCCACCCTATTCCTGGGAGAGACAGACTCCTCTAGAGAAGAGAAACTCACTTGTCCATGACAGAGTGATGTAGGTGTCAGCTCATGTCTGGTGGATGCACTTGGGTGGATTTGAGGATAGCTAGAGGTGGCTGGAAGCAAGGGGGGCTGAGTGGGTCAGGGGTCAGAGAGGTTCCTGTGGACTTCTTAGGAGGCTCCAGGCTAGGTTCTGAAGTATGTGGGCAGGTGGAAAGTGACAGCATTCACAGACAGTAAAACATCAAGCTCCCAGCCATTGTTTTACTCTTGCTCATTGCTTTGGGCCCCTGAGGTAGGAACAAAGGGTGGTTCAGGTTTGGGGCCATGGAATTACAAGACGGGAGGTGGAAAGGAAAGAGTGCAGGGGGATCTTGGCCGTTCCTTGCTATGCTTATTTGTCACTCAGATAAGGTTGTCACTTGAGTGGTTGAATTTCAGACTTATTTCTCTGATAGTCTTTTCTCTGCTATATTTGCTTTCTTTTTCCTGGCATTCTTCTGAAGATATTTGATTTTCCAACTTGATCTTCTAATTTTCATATCTACTTTCCTCCACTCTTCCAGTTTTCTTTTTTTCTAACTTCTTCTAATTCTTTTGCTGACTTTTTAAGGAAATTATGCTATGCTGTTTTTAAATCTCTAAGAACTCTTTTTGTTATCTGCAAGTTTCCTTTCTTAAATTTCCTGCTATTGTTTCAAAACTAGTATAATCCTCTAGGAATATTATTTAAAGATCTTATTTATTTTATTTTAAAGAGAAAAAGTGATAAAAATGATACAAAATTTCAAAACAAGGTAGTAGGAAAGTAACAATGGTTAATAAGTTGCACATTGTTATCTTCAAAGTAGTTGCTCATATTACAAGATACAGTCTTGAAAAATTGATTAAAAATATAAACATAAACTTTCTTTTCAATGAACTAATAGAAATTAGTAACATAACTATCTTAACTATCATATATATATATATATATATATATATATATATATATATATCTTTCCCTCTTCCCTTCCTTCTTTTCTCCTTTCCCCCATCCCACATTCTCATTCCTTTTGAACAGTTTCTTCCCATTTCACAATATCTGTTGTACATTTTGGATCTTATTTACTCTTCAACTTCTTACACTGGGAAAACAATACTATGCTTGCACATGCATGTCTAATTTATTTCATTGATGAGTATGCACTCAAGTTGCACCCATTTATCTACAAAAGTCTCAAGTTTATCCTTCTTTGTAGCTAAGTAGTATTCCATTATATGAAAATACCATGCAGCTCTGCCTAGTCCAGTGTCCCAGTGCAACCCATTAGGGGAACGCCTGGTCAGCTTCAAAGGACACAGAGGTACTGAGCTCAGCCCAGCCCAGAGCCCCAGAACTGCTCACCAGGGAGCAACCAGCATAGCTGCAGGGCCTTGGAGAATTTGAGCTCTGCCCATCAGAACACAAGGCGTGAGCTCCATTGTTCAGGGGTGCAGCCATGTGGCAGGTCCTAGAGGTTGTGAACTCCACCCAGGCAGGAGCAAGGCCCCAGTACCGTATGCCAGGGTCGCAGTTTGGCTTGCCCCATGCTCCAGAGGCTCTGAACTCCTTGCAGCCAGATGCAAGGTCCTGGTGGTGCCACAATCTGGGGTGTGCTCTGCCTAGCCGCCTGGGTCCTGGAGATTCTGAACTCCACTAAGCCAGGCATGAGGCTCCAGCGCCACACCCCAGGGGTAAGTGTCTGCTAGCCACCTGAGTTGCAGAGGTTCTGAACTCTACACAGCCAAGTTCTAGGCCCTTGCAATAAGCTCCAGGGATGTGCCCCTGCTAGCTATAGGGAGGATAAAATTTTTTTTTTAATTTTAAAGATAGTAAAATCCAACAAAACATAACAGAATGAAGTCAATCAAAACAAAGCAGTAGAACGGGTACAGA
The DNA here is from genome assembly GCA_004363535.1 of Dasyprocta punctata. NCBI lineage: Eukaryota > Metazoa > Chordata > Mammalia > Rodentia > Dasyproctidae > Dasyprocta > Dasyprocta punctata. Next base: position 7,778 of record RJWM01014898.1, read on the forward strand.
ACTTCAAAGAAAGATACTATGAAAACAATAGCTACTACAGTATGTCTTGTTATTTTCAGAATGGTTGACCATTCCAACAGGTATAGTAAAATCAAACCAAAAAAAAAAAAAAAACACAATAAAACCAATAAAAACAGACTATAAAATAAGGCCAAAAAGTTAATCAGAATAAAGCAAAACAGTGAGGACAATATTGGACCTCGAAGACAAGACAGAAGAGAATCCCCCATTTTTGCTACATTGCATACTGTCATCTTCCAAAGAGATGCTCAGGCTGCCAGCCCCAGGCCTGCAAAATGAACAAAACAATACTAGCATTTAGTTGTTTTATGTACCTTAGTAGCTATCAATGTAGACAGACCTGCGAATGAGCAGGTTGCATATGGGGGCAGGAGTGGTGGGGTGGGGGACAGAGCTTTGTCCTTGATTTTTAGCCTGTGCACCGGTAGGTGTACAGTGGGGTGGTAGTAGTGGTGCATGTTTCTCTTCCTGGGGTCCACACCAGTCATGCAGGCACCTGGAAGGCAGACTTAATTGCCTTCTGGTTGGAGGCGCTCAGGCCTGGTTGCGCAGACTCCCAAGAGGCCCTTCTCTTTCTCTTCCTGGGGTCCATGCCGGTTGCCGAGGATAAAAATTTTGTCCAGCTCAGCGTCCAAGAGCAACCCAACAAAGCACATCAGGGGACACATGGGCAGCCTCACAGGTCACAGAGCACAAGGATCCAGCATCATAGTTTGGGGGTGTGCCCTGGCTAGCCACAGGGATATTGGAGGACTGAAGTTGTACCCACCATAGTATTCAAGTGCAATCCATTGGCAGGCTGCCTGGTCAGCCACACAGGTCCCCCCCAAAAAATGACAAAACGAAAGAGCAAGATGCAGTCTCAGTCCCCCAGCGAACCAAGAACAAATCCAAGAGACACTGAAATGAAAGACACTGGGAGTCACACAACTGAACTTTCTGAAATGATAGCAACTGAAGTAAAGAAACATCTCCATGAAGCTACAGAGGAAATCAGATGAGAAACAATCTCTCAGATAAAAAATGAAATGACAAACATGAAAGAAATGCTGTGTATATCTAAAGATGAAGATAAAAAAAATCAGAACATAAGAAAACGATGGAAACTTTGAATGAACAAAATAAGACACAAATAGAATGCATGGAACAGATTCAAAGGGAAATTCAGGAAATGAAATATTTCATTGAAACTTGGCAAAACAGCTTGAATGAAGCTGAAGATAGAGTCTCAGACCTTGAAGACAGCATGGAAGCTTATGATCATGAAACAAAAGTTCTCTTAAAAATAGCAAGGAACCAGGAAACAATTCAACAGTTGCAAGATGATACCAAGAGAAACAATGTAAGATTAATAGGCATATGTGAAAAAAAGAGGGTCAACACGAGTGACCTGAAAAGACTATTTGCAGAAATAATAGCAGAAAAATTTGCAAACATGGGAAAAGAATCTGTTATACATGTAAATGAGGCATACAGAACCCCAATTAACCATAACCAAAATAAATCTTCACCCAGACATATAATAATTAGGATATCAGCAATTCAGCACAAGAAAAGAATACTAAAAGCTGTCAGACAAAAGAAACAGATTACCTATGAAGGAAAGCCTATCAGAATTATGACAGTTCTCAATACAAACCTTCAAGTCAAGAAAAGCATGGAATGAAGTATTTCAAATCCTGATAGAAAACATTCAACCCAGATTGATGTACTCTGAAGAACTATCTTTAAAAATTGATGGAGAAAGAAGATACTTTCACAACAAAGAACAACATGAAGAAATTCATGAGCACAAAACCAAGATTACAAAGAGTACTGAAAGATACTCCAGAAAGAGACAAAGATAACTACAATCCTAAGAACAACAGTAAAAAGAAATCACTAAGCAGGGCAAACAATTAAACAGAAAACATAGAAAACCAACAAGAGAAAGATATCATTACAGGGATAAGTCAGTATATATCAGTTATATCAATCAATGTAAATGGTCTCAACTCACCAATAAAAAGAAACAGACTGGCAGAGTGGGTTAAGACACAAAATCCAACAATATACTGTGTACAAGAAACACATTTAACTCAAAAGGAAGCTCACAGACTGAAAAATCAAAGACTGGAAAACAATACTCCGTGCAACAGGAATCCAGAAAAAAGCAGGGATAGCTATTTTATTTGCAGACAATGTGAACATCAAACCAAGAATGATTGAAAGAGATAATGGTCACCACATACTTGTTAGGGGGAAACTTCAAGAGGAAGAGATTATGATCATAAATATATATGCACCAATTATGGGAGCACCCAACTATGTAAGACAATTCTTAATAGACATGAAAAACCAAATAAACAATAACACAGTTATAACAAGAGACCTTAACACCCCACTGTCACACAGAGACAGATCAACCAAACAAAAAATCAGCAAAGAAATAACAGAACTGAACGAAACTTGTGAACAAATGAACCTAGTAGACGTGTACCGAGCATTCCACCCATCAACATCAGAATACACATTCTTCTCAGCTGCACATGGGTCATTCTCTAAAATAGATTGTATACTGGTCCACAAAACATGCTTAAGTAAATGCAAAGGAATTGAAACATTTCCATGCTTATTATCTGACCGTAGCACAGTAAAATTGGAAATGAATGACAATCCCACAAGAACCTCATAAACATATGGAAATTAAATAATACTCTCCTAAACAATCAATGGGTCACAGAAGAAATTAAAGAAGAAGTTAAACAATACCTACAATCGAACAAAAATGCAAATACAAATTACCAGAACCTGTGGGACACAATGAAAGCAGTTCTCAGAGGGAAATTTATAGCACTAAACTCCCACATCAGAAAAATGGAAAGAACACACATACACAACCTAATGGTGCACCTGAAACTTGTAGAAAAAGAAAAGCAAGTCAAGCCCAAAGCCCAAAGAAGGGAAAAAATTATAAAAATCAGAGCAGAAATTAATGCGATTGAAACTAAGAAAATAGTACAAAGAATTAATGAATCGAAGAGTTGGTTCTTTGAAAGAATAAATAAAATTGATAAACCTCTAGCCAACCTAATCAAAAAGAGGAAAGAGAAACTCAAACCCATGCAATAAGAAATGAAAAGGGTGAAATCACTATGGACCCTGTGGAAATACAGAAGATCATCAACACCTACTTTGAAAACCTTAACTCCCATAGATTCCATAACACAGAAGAAATGAATACATTCCTAGAAATCTGTGAATTACCAAAGCTGAATCAAGAAGATGCAAAACTGCTGAATAACCCAATTTCAGCTAATGAAATTGAATATGTAATTAGAACCTTACCAACAAAGCAAAGCCCAGGTCCTGATGGATTAACACCTGAATGCTACAAGAAATTTAGGGAAGACTTAATGCCAACACTCCTCAAACTCTTCAATGAAATTGAAAGGGAAGCAAGTCTCTTTAACTCATTCTTGGAAGCAAGTATTACCCTAATATCAAAACCAGAGAAAGATTCAACCAAAAAAGAAAATTACAGGCCAATCTCCCTAATGAACATAGAGGCAAAAATCCTCATAAAATATGTGCAAATAGAATACAGCAAGTTATAAGGAAGATTATATAACATGATAAAGTGGGATTTATCCCAGGAATGCAGGGATGGTTCAACATACACAAATCAATAAATGTAATACACCATATCAATAGGGCCAAGGACAAGAATCACATGATCATCTCAATAGATGCGGAAAAAGCTTTTGACAAAATCCAACACTCATTCATGATAAAAATCCTACAGAAAATCAGAATAAATGGTGTCTACCTCAACCTGATAAAAGCCATGTGTCATAAACCAACAGCCAACATCACACTAAATGGAGAAAAACTGAAAGCTTCCAACCTAAAATCAGGAACAAGACAAGGATGTCCATTATCACTACTCCTATTAAAGATTGTTCTGGAAACATTAGCCAGAGCCATTAGACAAGAGAAAGAAATAAAAGGAAGAAGGGTATAAAAGGAAGAAGTTAAATTATCATTATTTGCAGACGATATGATACTCTACATAGAAGACTCCCAAAAATCCATTGAAAGACTTCTAAATGTAATAAACAAATTCACTAATGTTGCTGGATACAAGGTCAACACTCAAAAATCAATAGCAATCCTGTACACAAACAACAAAGTCACTGACAGAGAAATAAGAGAAACCACACCTTTTACCATAGCATCCAAAAAAAGAAAATACTTGGGAGTCAGTTTAACAAAGGAAGTAAAAGATCCATACAGTGAAAGTTACATTACTCTGAAAAAGGAAGTAGAAGAGAATTTCAGAGAATGGAAAGATATTCCCTGTTCATGGATAGGAAGAACAAGCATTGTGAAAATGGTTATTCTTCCAAAATTGTTACACAGATTTAATGCAATCCCAATTGAAATACCACTTGCATACCTCACAGAGCTACAGAAATCATTCCTGAAATTCATCTGGAACCAGAAAAGACCTAGAATAGCAAAGGCAATTCTGGGCAACAAAGGTAAGGCAGGAGACATCACAATGCCTGACTTGAAACTATATTACAAAGCTACTGTGATAAAATCAGCATGGTACTGGAATCAAAACAGACATGAAGATTAATGGAATAGATTAGATGATACAGCCACAACTACAGACATACTCAGCCACCTCATCTTTGACAAAGGGGCCAAACATGTACATTGGAAGAAAGACAGCCTCTTTAACAAACAGTGCTGGAAAAACTGGCTTTCTATATGCTGAAAACTAAAACTAGATCCATGTCTATCACCATGCACTAAAGTCAAGTCAAAGTGGATCAAAGATCTCAGTATTAAAACAGAGACACTAAATTTGCTGGAAGACAAAGTAGGTAAAAATCTTGACAACATAGGAGTAGGCAAAGAGTTCATGAACCAAAATAAAACTGCATTGGAAGCACTTCCCACAGTCAACAACCGGGATCTCATCTTATTAAAGTGTTTTTGCATGTCAAAGGAAATCTCCAACAGAGCAAAAAGAAAACCCATGAATTGGGAAAATATCTTAGCCAAGAGTCCCTCAGACAAAGGACTTCTATCTAAAACATATAAAGAATTAAAAAAAAAATCAGGCCCCTAAAATTTAAGGACCCAATACAAAAATGGGCACCTGTGATGAATACACACTTCTCAGAGGAATAACTACAAATGACAAATAAATATATGAAAAAATGTTCAACATCAATGGTCATTTTGGACATGCAACTTAAAATAACACTGAGATTCCATCTCAACCCAGAAAAAATGGCCAAGATAAAAAAAATCAACCAGCAACAGATGCTGGAGGGGCTGTGGGGGAAAAAGGAACACTTGTGCCCTTTTGGTGGGAGTGTCAGTTGGTGCAACCACTGTGGAAATCAGTGTGGAGATTCCTCAAGAAGCTAGGATTAGAGACCCCATTTGACCCAGCTATCCCACTTCTGGGCATTTTCCCAGAAGAACTGAAATCATCATACCCCAGTGATATTTGTGCACCCATGTTTACAGCAACACTATTTGTGATAGTCAAATCATGAAAACAACACAAGTGCCCATCAATCAAGGAATGGATAAAAAAAGATGTGGTATTTTTATACAATGGAGTACTACTCAGCTATCAAGCAAGATTGCATTTAGACTTTTATAAGTAAGTGGACACGACTTGAGTCCACACTTATAAGTGAAATAAATCAAACTCACATGTGTAAATGCCATATTGTCTCCCTACTGTAAGAAACTGAAACAGTGTATGTGATTCAAAATCTACAATAAATACTGCTTAAGGGTAAGAAACTGCTCAAAGAGCAGAAGTAATTGGGAAAGGGGAAAGGAGAAAAGAAGGAAGGGAAAAGGAAAAAGACATAAATTAGTATACATGTATACATAAGATAGCTAAAATGATTATACTACTAAATGTATTAGTTATTGAAAAAGAACAGTTAATACTCAAATGATTAGATCAATTTTACATATCTGTATCTGTTAATCTAAACAACCTTTTTGAAGGTAACAATATGCAATATTGCAACAATTGTCAAATTTCTATCATCTTTTTTATAAACCTATAATATTATTGTATTGGATTTGTTGTTGTTTGTCTCCTTTACATTTTGTCTTTCTTTTCTGTATCTTTTTTCCCTTAAATAAAAAAAATAAAAATACCACATCTTTTTTATCCATTTTCTGGTTGATGGACATTTGAGTTTTTTTCCCCAAGATATAGCTATTACAAATTGTGCTGCTAAAAACATGGGTGCACATATATCACTGTGGTATGATGTTTTTAATTCTTCTGGGAAAATACCCAGAATGGGATTACCTGGGTTGAATGAAACCTCTAATTCTAATTTTTTGAGAAATCTCCACACTGATTTCCACACTGGTCACACCAGTCTATACTCCCACCAACAGTGGAGAAGTGTTCCTTTTTCCCCATGACCCCTCTAGCATTTGCTTTTGGTTGATTTGTTGATGACCTTTTTTTCTGTGATGAGATGGAATCTCAGTGTTGTTTCATTTTGCATTTCTCAGATGGCAAATGATGCTGAAATTTTTTCATGTATTTATTTGACGTTTGTATTTCTTCGTCTGAGAAGTGGATATTCATTTCAGATGCCCATTTTTGGATTGGATCACTGAATTTGTGGGAGTCTGTTTTTATTTTTTTTCCAATTCTGTATATGTTCTAGATAGAAGTCCTTTGTCTGAGGGATAGTTGGGTAAAATTTTTTTCCACTCTATGGGTTTCTTTTCATTTTGTTTGTGATTTCTTTTGATGTGCAGAAACTTCTTAGTAAGATGAAATTGCAATTGTTGGTTCTTTGAAGTATTTTTCATGCATTTTGATTTTTGTTCATGAACTCTCTGCCTACCCCTATTTCTCCTAGATTTCTATCTGCTCTGTCTTCCAGTAGATTTAGTGCTTCTGTTTAATATTTAGATCTTTGATTCATTTTGGCTTTTGTTTAGCTTACAATCATTGACATCAGTTTAGTTTTAGTCTTTGCCATGTGGAAAGTCAGTTTTTCCAGCACCATTATTAAAGAGGCTGTCTTTCTTCCAGTGGACATGTTTGGCCTATTTGTCAAAGATAAGGTGGCTGAGTGTGTTTGTAGTTATGCCTGTATTTTCCAATCTGTTCCATTGGTCCTCAGGTCTGTTTTTTTTGCCAGTACCATGCTGATTTTATCATAGTAGCTGTTGTAGTCAGGGGTTACAACTGCATACAGGACACAGAATTTATAGTACTGTTTTATGATGGTCACCCATAGTTAAACACAAGAAAGTGCAGGAAAATCTGCCCACAACATTAAAGACCCAGTATATTCAGCCAAGGGCCTGGATCCCAAGCAATGTCCTACATGAGTCCAACTGAAGACCTGGAGCCCATGACAGTGCCTCCCATGAGTCCAACTGGAGGTGTAGAGCCCACAACAAAAACTCATGCCTGTCTGTTTTGTGGATCTGTGCAGGGAAGGCCCAGAGGTCAGTGGTAGAAACTAGAAAGTCTATGCCAGTGGGGCGAAGGAGCTGTGCCAGTAGGTTGAGGGATCTATACTGGAACCAAGAAGTCACACTCAGAATAAGGAGCGGGGCTGCCCTGAAAAGTACCACAGCCATCTTCAGCGACAGTGAGGTCCTGAGCTCCTCCGATGATGAGAACAGTTGAGTACATGCCAGGAATCCAGCGTGACAACCTTCTCCTGGAGATTAACCAGCACACATCTTCACCTCCAGAGCCAGGAAGTGATGCTCAATGTAAGGAACAGAGCTCCCCCAAAGTGAACCACAGCCATTCTCAGCAACAAGATCCCAAGCTCCTCTGGTGATAATGGCCAAATTTGTATTGGGGAAGCCAGCATGACAAGCTCCTCCAGGAGAACCAATGACTCGAAACAGCAACACTTAGGAAAACACACAATACCTAGGTCTTCTTTCCACATCTCTATTTATGCTTGCAACTTTCTTGAGATGGGCCATCTACACCCAGCATAATGCTGATGCAATTCAGCTGGTGTTAAGTTGACCACCAGTTTTTAATCTGTAACTGTAGCTTTCTATTATAATTTCAAGTCAGGGATTGTGATGCCTCCTGCTTTGCCTTTGTTGTTCAGGACTGCCTTTGCTATTCTAGGTCACTTCTGATTTCAAATGAATTTTAGGTATGTTTTCTCTAAAAGTGTGTGGTATGCTAATGGTATTTTAATCAGGATTGTATTAAATCTGTATAATAATTTTGGGAGTATGGCTAGTTTCACAATGTTGGTTCTTCCTATCCATGAGCAAGGGATATCTTTCCATTTTTTGATATCCTCTTCAATTTCCTTTTTTAAAGTACCATAATTTTCATTGTATAGATCTTTCACTTCTGTTGTTTGATCAATTCTTAAGTATTTTTTTGAATGCTATTGTGAAGGGTGTGGTTTCTCTAATTTCTCTCTCAGTGAGCTTATTATTTGTGTACAGGAATGCTATTGATTTTTGAATGCTGACTTTTTATCTGGCTATGCTACTGAATTTGGTTATTAAATCTAGAAGTCTTTTGCTGAAGTTTTTGTGATTTTCTGTGTAGAGCATCATGTCATCTGCAAATAATGGTAATTTAACTTCTCCCTTTCCTATCCTTATTCTTTTAATTTCTCTCTCTTGTCTAATTGCTCTGGTTAATATTTCCAGAACTATATTGAATAGAAGTGGTGATAGTGGGCAATCAAGTTCCTGATTTTAGAGTGAAAGTTTTCAGTTTTTGCCCATTTAGTGTGGTGCTGACTGTTGGCTTGTCATATATGGTTTTTATCAGATTGAGGTAAAGATCATCTATTCCAAGTTTCTGTAGGGTTTTCATCATGAATGAGTGCTAAACTTTGTCAAAAGCCTTTTTTGCTGCATCTATTGAGATGATCATGTGATTTTTGTCTTTGGTTCTATTGATTTGGTGTATTACATTTATCGATTTTTCTATGTTGAACCATCCCTGAATTCCCGGCATAAATCCCACTTGGTCATGATATATAATTTTCATGATGATTTGCTGCATTCTATTTGCCAGTATTTTATTAAGAATTTTTGCATCAAGGTTCATTAGGGAGATTAACCTATAGTTCTCCTTTTTGATTGGGTCTTTCTCTGGTTTAGGTATCAGAGTAATACTTGCCTCCATGAATGTGTTAGGGAGAATTGCTTCCTTTTTAATTTCATTAAAAGGTTTGAGTGGTATTGGCATTAAATCTTCTCTAAATTTTTTTATAGAATTAAACTGTGAATCCATCAGGACCTGGGTTTTTCTTTGTTGGTAAGTTTTTCATTATGTTTTCAATCTTACTAACTGATATTGGGTTATTCAAAATTTTTGTATCTTCTTTATTCAGCTTTGGTAATACATATGTTTCTAGAAATCTGTCCATTTCCTCTGTGTTTTCCAGTCTATGTGAGTAAAGATTTTTAATGATCTTCTGAATTTCCACAGGATCTGTAGTAATTTCACCTTTTTCATTCCTTATTGCATGAATTTGAGTTTTTTCTACCATTTTCTTGATAAGCTTTGCTAGGGGTTTATTAATTTTGTTTATTCTTTCAGAAAACCAACTCTTTGATTCATTAATTCTTTGTATTGCTTCCTGAGTCTCAATTGCATTACTTTCTTCTCTGATCTTTGTAATTTCCTCCCTTCTTTGAACTTTGGGCTTGACTTGCTCTTCTTTTTCTAGAAACTTGAGGTGCAGCTTTAGGTTGTTTGTTTTGTGCTTGTTCTGTTTTCCTGATGTGACAATTCATTGCTATATATTTCCCTCTTAGGACTGCTTTCATTGCATCTGACAGGTTTCAGTATGTTGTATCTGCATTTTCATTACATTGCAGATATTATTGAATTTCTTCTTTAATTCATCTGCAACCCCTTTGATTGTTGAAGAGAGTATTATTTAATTTCCATGTGTTTATGTAGGTTTTGCAGTTTCTTTTGTTATTAATTTCCAATTTCAGTGCACTATGGTCAGATAATATGTATGGGATAATTTCAATCCCTTTGCATTTACTTACACATGTTCTATAGGTTAATATATGATCTATTTTAGAGAATATCCCATGTGCAGCTGAGAAGAATGTGTATTCTGATGTTGTTGGGTGGAACACTCTGTAAACAACTAGTAAGTCCATTTGTTCACAGGTTTGATTCATTTCTGTTATTTCTGTGTCAACTTTTTGTCCAGTTGATCTATCTCTTTGTGACAATGGGGTATTAAGTTCCCCGGTTACAATTGTGTTATTGCACATTTGGTTTTTCATGTCTATTAGTATTTGTTTTATATAGTTGGGTGCTCCCATATTTGGTGCATATATATTTATGATTGTTTTCTCTTTCCCTTGAATTTTTCCCTTAACAAATATGTGGTGCCTTTGTTTATCTCTTTTGATCATTTTTGGTTTGAAGCTCAAATTGTCTGCAAATAGAGTAGCTACCCCTGCTTTTTTCTGGTTTCCTGTCACATGGGATATTGTTTTCCATCCTTTGATTTTTAGTCTATGAGTTTCTTTAAGTCTATGAGTTTCTTTAAGTCAGATGTGTTTCTTGTATACAGCATATTGTTGAATCCTGTTTCTTGATCCATTCTGTCAACCTATTTCTTCTAAATGGTGAATTGAGGCCATTTACAATGATGGTTATAACTCATATGTACTGACTTAACTTTGTGCTGTACTGTTGTTGGTTCCCTGCTACTTCCCCTTGTTTAATTGCTTGCCTTGCCTGGTGGTTTCTTTCTGTTTTGTTCTGAGGATTGTAGTCATTTTTGTCTCTCTCTCTCTCTAGTGTGTCTTTCAGTACTCCTTCTAGGGTTGGCTTGGTGGACATGAATTTCTTCAGTTGTTCTTTGTCATGGAAGTATCTTATTTCTCCATTAATTTTCAAAGAAAGTTTTGCAGCGTACATCAATCTGGGCTGAAAGTTGTTTTATTTTGGAGTTGATATACTGTGTTCCAAGCTCATCTTGACTTGAGCATTTGTGTTGAGAAGTCTGCCATGACTCTAATGGGCTTTCCTTGATAGGGGAATTGTGCCTTTTCTCTAACAGCATTTAGTATTCTGTTTTTATGCTGATTTTTCAGGGATCTTGATTATTGTATGTTTGGGTGTGGATTTATTTTGGTTATGACTCTTTGGAATTCTCTATGACTCATTTATCTGTATATCAGATTCTTTTTTGATGTTTGGGAATTTTTCTGCTATTGCTTCTACAAATAGTTTTTTATGTCAGTTGCGTTGATGCCTGCATTGTCATTTACACCTATCTGTCTTATAATGTTTTTCTTTGAATCGTCTTGAAACTGTTGGGTTTTTTTTTTTTTGTGTGTGTGTGTGTGTGTGTGTACCAGGGATCAAACTCTTGACCTCACATTTACCAGGCAAGCTCTTGAGTCACTGAGCTAAATCTCTGGCCCAAAGCTGTTGAATTGTTATTTCCTAATCCCTTGTTATTTTTATAAGTTCTTTCCTTTCATATTCACTAGCTGTGATTCTATCTTCAAGGTCTGAAAGTCTGTCTTCAGTTTCATTAAAGCAGTTTTGCCAGCTTTCAATGGAATTTTTAATTTCCTGGATAGCTCATTGAATTTGTTTCATGCACTTTATTTCTTTTCTACATTGTTCATTCATGGGTTCCACCATTTTCGCATGCTCTTGTACTTTTTTTAAAAATCTGTCTTCTGTAGCTATGCTGAGCAACTCCTTTATTAAGGCTGTCATTTCTTTCTTTACCTGAGAGATTATTTCTAATCTGATTTCCTCTATAGGCTCATGGATTTGTTTCTTTATTTCACTTGCTATCTTTTCAGGAATTTCAGGCATATGACTTCCAATGTCCTCTATTTCAGTGTCTTGTGTACTTGTTCCTGATGTACTGGGCATTTGAGATTGCATTTTGCTTATTGTTTTGTTACTGTCACTTCTTGAGTTATTATTTTGGTCTTTTCAATCTCGCTACTCTCAGCTATCTGTTGTGTGTGTCTTAGGGTCCTACTGTGTGACTGATGTTCAGCCAATCTCTGGGTCCTACAGTGTAAGGGAGGAGCCAGTCACCTGAATTCCTCCTGCAAGGCCTGTTTGGTGAGTCCTATATTTTTCCTAGCTTAGCTAATGTAGGAGTATTGATGTAAGCCAACCCTTATCTCCTATTGCTACTATGACTTTAGGCTGTTCCAGGCTGCCAGATCTACCTGTCTATGGTGTGCCCTCTAGATGGGACATGACTGTGTCACTAAGGGTCTCTTAGGCCCTTTCTGATTCTTTGGGGTGTAGGGAGGCCTTGTTGGCTCCCTTGCCAACCTACCTGGGGTTCTCTGTGAGGAAAAGGGACTCACCCACACTCTTGCTGGCTCACCAAGGTCCTACAGTTGATGGGAGGAGTCACTGAGGTTTCTGCTGACCCACTGAGGTCCTCTGCTTGAGGGGGAAACCCACTACACTGTCGCTGACTTGCCAAGGTCCTCTGTTTAGGGCAAGGGGTTATCAAGGCTCCTACAAACCCATCAAGGCACTGCAGGTGGTGGAAAGGGTCACAGATGGTCTGTGGGCTACTAAAGTCTTTCAGGTGGGGCTGGAATGGTGATCCATAAGCTTGTTCGCTGTTGAGGTCCTTTAGGTGTAGGAGAAGGGCAACTGAGGCTCCTGTCAGCTGCTGGAGCTGTTGGGGTGCAGGGGAGGGGCGGTCAACAGTCTTCCTGGATGCTGAGATGCAGGAGAAGGGTCTGCTCAGCCTCTGAAGTTGTCTGGGTGTGGGGGAAGGGTGGCCAATGATCCCATAGGCTGCTGAGGTCCCTAAGTTCTGGGGAAGGGCATCAGAGGACACCCTCAGCTGCCAAAGTCGTCCAGTTATGGAGAAAGGGTGGCTGATGATACTGTCAGCTGTTGAGGTCTTTCAGGCGCAGGGGAAAGGCAGCCAAGTCTCCCCTCAGCTACTGATATCGTCCAGGTGTGGTGGAAGGACCCCTGTAGGGGTTTTTGGCTTGTCTTGCTCTTCTTTTTCTAGAAGTTTGAAGTGTAATATTAGATTATTTATTTGTGCTTATTCTATTTTCCTGACGTGACAATTCACTGCCATAAATTTCCTTCTAGGACTGCTTTCATTTTGTCCCACAGGTTCTGGTAAGTTGTATTTGCATTTTCATTTGGTTGTAGGTGTTGTTTAATCTCTTCTTTAATTTCATCTGTGACTCAATGGTTGTTCAGGAGGGTATTATTTATTTATTTATATTTAGAAGGTTGTTATTTAATTTCTCTGTGTTCATAGAATTTTTGCAGTTTCTTTTGCCATTTATTTCCAGTTACATGCAATGTCATCAGATAGCACACATGGAATAATTTCAGTCCTTTACATTTACTTAAGCATGTTCTATGGGCTAGTATATGGTCTGTTTTGCAGAATGTCTCATGTGCAGCTGAGAAGAATGTGAATTCTGATATTGGGTGGAACATTCTGTAAATACCTATTGAAACCATTTGTTTACAGGTTTGGTTCAATTCTGCTGTTTCTTTACTGATTTTTTGCCTAATTGATCTATCTCTTTGTGAAAATGGGGTATAAAGGTCTCCTGTTACAATTGTGTTATTGCTTGTTTGATTTTTCATGTTTGTTAATATTTGTCTTATACAGTTGAGTGCTCCCATATTTGGTGCATATATGTTTATGATTGTTGTCTCTTCCTCTTGAAGTTTTCCCTAACAAGTATGTGGTGACCTTTTCTTAATCTCTTTTGATCATTCTTGGTTTGAAATTCAATTTTCCTGCAGACAGAATAGGTAACCCTCCTTTTTTCTGGGTTCTTTTTGAATGGAGTTTTGTTTTCTATCCTTTGACTTTTAGTCTATGATTTGCTTTTTCAGTTAAATATGTACAAAGCATATTGTTGGGTTTTATTTCTTGATCCACTCTGCCAGTCTGTTTCTTTTGATTAGTGAATTAAGGTCATTTATACTGATGGCTATAACTGATATGTATTGACTTGTCTTTGTCATGATATTTTCCTGGTATTGGCTCTGTACTCTTCCTCTATGTTTAGTTATTTGCTATGCTTGTTTGTTTCTTTCTGTTGCTGCTCTTGGAATTGTGGCCATTTAAAACTCTGTCTAGAATGTCTTTCAGTTCAGTTTGTAGTGTTGCTTTGATGTTCATGAATTTCTTCAGTTGCTCTTTGTCATGGAAGTATCTTATTCCTTCATTAATTTTGAAAGATAGTTTTGCAGGGTATATCAATCTTGGTTGGAAATTGTTTTCTTTCGGGATTTGAAATACCTCACTCCAATTTCTTCTTGACCTGAGTGTTTATGTTGAGAACTCTGCCATGATTCTGATGGGCTTTCCTTTATAGATGATCTGTTTCTTTTCTTTGACAGCTTTTAATATTCTGTTCTTGTGCTGAATTTCTTGGATCTTGATTGCTGTATGCCTGGATGTAGATTTATTTTGGTTATGGCTATGTATGTCTCACTTATCTGTGTGTCTGATCCTTTTCCCATGCTTGGTGAATTTTCTGCCAGTATTTCTGCAAATGGTTTTTTTTCTGTCATTTGTGTTGACACCTGCTTTTTCATTGACATCAGTTATTATGATATTTTTCTTTGTGTCACCTTTCAGCTCCTGAATCATTATTTCTTGCCTTTTTATTGTTAAATTGTTTTTACTTGCTCTGTTATTTTCAGTGGATCTTTCCTTTCATGATCACTAGCCACAATCCTGTCTTCAAGTTCTGAAAGTCTGTCTTTAGTTTCATTCAAGCATGCTTGCCAGCTTTCAATGGAAGTTTTAATTTCCTGCATATCTGTTTGAATCCATTTCATGCATTCCATCTCTTTCCTACATTGATCATTCACAGTTTCCATTCTCTTCCTATCATCATCTATTTTTTTAATCTACTCTACATTTGCTGAGTATTTGTTTTATAAATGTTGAAATTTCTTTTGTTTAATCTGAGAGATTATTTCTGATCTGATTTCCTCTGTAGCTTCATGGATCTGTTTCTTTACTTTGGTTGCCATCATTTCAGAGATTTCATACATGTATCTTTCAATTTATTCTGTGTCAGTGTCTTCCGGACTTGTTCTGTTGGGTTGAAGTTCTGATATTGCTTTTTTTTCTTTGAGTTGTCATTTTCTATTTCAAAAAAAATTTTTTTTTGTGATTATCCCTGTGAGTTTTTGTAGTGGGTGGCTATATCGCTAGTATCAAGGTCTCTCTAGGGAAAGTGTGCTCATTGGAGATATTTTCTTTGTGTAGGAGAAGTTTTCTGGGTTTCCTGGGGCATACCTGGTCCTGGTTCTGAGTCTTCTGGAAGCCAAACTTTTCTATTCACCTTGGAGTAATCTAACCCAGTAATGGTGGTGGTGAGATTATGTTTTTTACAATAACATCCCACAATATCATATCCAGATAAGACTCAGAGATATGAAGAGGTTGGAAAGTAGGAGGATGCCTTCTAGGGTCTGATGTATAGGAACAAAACTCCAGTGTATGTCATTTGTCTAGAGCACAAGTGCTAGATGGGCAGTTGTCACCAGGCATTAGGCAACTCTGAGACAGGGTGGGGAACTATGGCAGGCAAAATACCAAGTATGGCTGGAGGTTGGCACAGAGTACTTTACTCAGTAAGAATTTGCTGCTTCCTCCCTGCTTTCTAGCCCTGGTGACTCATGCCCCCACCCCCAACTCGCCAAAATCACTCTTCTTCGTTACAGGGAGCATTGAAGTAATGACCTAGTGTATCCTCCACTCCAAAAAACTGTGGCCTGTGAGAATCAGTGTGATGGACCAACTAATGGTCAGGTTGGAACACTCAGCTGAACTAAGTCAGCATAGTTTTGGGTGTGGAAGTCCCATCTGAGGATGGTTGTCAACAGCATGAAAGGAGAACTAGAGGGGAAGACAGCATGCTGTTGCTGGAGAAGCTTGTCGCACTGGTTTTCCTGATATGAATTCAGCTGTTCTCATCCTCAGAGAAGCTGAGGTCCTTGCTGTTGTTGTGGATGGCTGCTGTTTTCTTCAGGGGAGCTCTGATCCTTACTTTGAGTGTTGCTTCCTGGCTTCAGTGCAGATTCCTCAGTCTTGTGGCACAGATCCTTTACCCAGCTGGTACAGACTTTCTAGCTTCTACCACTGAGCTTTGGGCCTTCCCAGTGCAGATCCTTGATACAAACTTGCACGAGACATTTTCATGGGCTCTAGGTCTCCCATCGGCCTTGTGGAGGACACTGGCATAGGCTCTAGATCTTCAGTTGGGCTCATGCAGTACACTGATACTAGAGTTTTGGGTCTCTAGTGCATGGACAGATGTTTTGGACTCCTCTGCATTTGACTTTTTGGATGAATCTTATAAAATGATCTTATAAATTATGTGTCCTTTATTAAATCCATTCCCTTGCAAACCCTGACTAAAACATTCCGTGATAAACTTGATATATACAACCCACAAAATATAATGTCAGTATATTCAGGTGCCCCTGTGATTCCTGCATAGGCTTCATCTTACTTACCTCTTCGTGTTCCAAATTTATAAGAAAATTGAGGCTGGAGAAGTGAATCACCTGACTAATAGGAAGTGGGAGAAGACAGGTATTTGTTGTTCCTCACCATCAATCAATCCACTCATCTGCTTGTTTGTGGTATACTTAAATTGGTGACATTTCCTCCTCCAACTAGTGAGTAAACAAATACCAAAAGAGAAGAAGCAGTGGAGTCTTGGGGAATGGAGAAGGGTGGAGAGGAAAGGAGCAGTATTGAAAAATGTGCCAGAGAGCCCCGCTCCTTAATTGAGAAAGTATTTGGTAAATACTACCTTTCTGAATAGAAAGAGGCAGTAGAAAGCAGCTTGTCTAAGAGGACCATGAGGAAATGTTCCATATGGGAACACTGCCCATGCCTCCTGGGCCACACCTGACCTTTCATTTGAGTTCTCTGGGCAGACACCATGTCACAGACAGAGCAAAGTGCCTCTGTTCTGCTATTTTTCATTTAAAGCAAAAAAAAAAAAAAAAACTGTAGGATTTAGAAACTCAGTATAGGACAACAGAGCTTTTAATTTAGCAATTTCATGATAGAAAGAGAGAGAGACTAGTCCCTGGTTCTTTACTGGTTCTCTGTATGGCCCCACCCATACCTTCCCAAGTCACCCTGAGTTAAGCCTTTCTGGCCTATACTCTCTAGTGAGTATTTGCTGGGCAGATACAAAAGGACAAGCTTCCTCTTTAGAAAAAAATTCAATTTCCAACCTTTCCTATCAAAGACCCATCCGGAGAATCTTAATCATTCCAGCAAAATGAAGGATGCTGGTGCTCTCAGTTGGTCCTCTTGACCACCTGGTTTATTATCTATTGTAGGTAAACACTGAAGCTCTCTCTGAGATGTTCTTTGCCAGGGCCCCTGTGGTATCAAGAGAACATTTCCAGGAGTGATGGGCTCTGTGTCCACTTTCCAGGGGACTGAATAGCACCCTACTCTGGCTCTTTTGGCCCTAGCAATATTGCTTTATGTTATGATGATTCCACTAGGTCAAATCCAGGTTTGTGCATGGTCTGCCCTGACCTGCTTTTCTTAATCCACAGGACCCTCACAGGATGGTGATCCCAAGACAGAAATTTAAACCTGCCTTCCTAAAAAACACACTCTTCATGTGGGTCTGAAAATGCCCAACTAAAAGGGTTAAGTTTGGTAACTTTGCCTACATTTTTTGTCTCTTTTAGTGTCATAAACTTTGGCTCAGATCCCCACACAGCTCTGCATGTAGGCATGTCAATCACTTACAGCCTGTCTGTCTAAAAACTTACAATACAAAGTTTCCTAACTCTAAATTTACCTAACCTGTCTCTCTCCCTTTCAAGACTGAGGGCAGCAAGGCAAGAGTAGCTAAGGTATTTTGAAGATTTTCCAGACATTCAAGTGCCAAATTTTACAGTGCCCTCCTCCCACAGCCCATGGAGTGGTACCTGGAAATCTCCAGTCATTGCCCTAAACCTGCAGTCACATCTGATTCCAGTAGTCTCTACAGGCAGATCACCCCATGAAGAGACCACTTTGCTATGTGAAACAATTACTCCATGACAAGAACTGAGGGTGCTCACCTCCAAGCTAGAGTAGTTCGATCATAGGACCTGGACTGCACTCAGTCACTGGGACTGCTTTGGAGCCACCTCACAGATCCAGAGCTGAGAAAATGATCAGTTAGAACTTAATCCACCATAGCATAGCTGGTCCTTTTCCTCTGTTAATGGGCCAACTTGATCTCTGTCAGTCCTGTACCCTCTTCAGCTCTTCTCTATAAACTGAAACTCCTTCCCTGTTTTCTCTTCCTTCTCAATGAAAACCTTTGCTGTGTTCTTACATTTCCTGGGATGATTTTCATCTTCTATTATCATTGCATCAAAGAACTCCATGTCCAGTATCTACAAGAAGAGGGTGAACATGCATCCTGTCAGCCAGCACTGGGGCAAACAAGGGTTGGTGGCTGTGGCCAGGAGAAGCCTGGGTGGAGATGAGAGGTGCAGGGTGGGAGAGAAGAGTGAACATTTCCAACAACAGTCAGCATCTTCCCTCTGTTTTCCCCATGTCAACCTTGGTGTAAACCTAAAGGACCTGTCCTTCTTTGGCTGAGGTGGGACCTCTGGATTTCTGCTCTACCTTCTGCCAGAATAGTCCAGACCTCACCTCTCATGTCCTGACGCAGGGCTGTCACTGGGAACTCAGAGGACAACACAATACAGGGGGCTGTCTGCTCTTTAATGTGAGCATTAGAGGGGCACAGAGCACTGTGGTGGAGGAATGTGGGGACTGCCAAGGACTGGGCCACTTCCTGGAGATCATGGTGCTGGGAAACAGGAGAGTGAGGAAGGGGGAGAAGAGGTTCCAAGCAGGAAGAGCTCAGCACAGGATTGGGGACTCCGTGTGGTAAGACAGAAAGTGTCTGGAAAAAGATGGTGACTGGTGAGGTCAGAGAGATTTGGGACGCTTTTGGAGATGTGGAGGTTTTTATGTGTTACACTCAGGGGAACATGTTATTGTCATTGACTTGTACCAGTTCTTGCTTTAGTGATAATGGAAATAAGAGCTAAAGCAATCATATGACTCTATAGGCAAAAGATTTAATTAGAAAGTCAGAGAAAATGAAGGGGTGGGGCACAGCTCTGACCAAGGTCAGGCCTGACCCCTAGCAAAAGAAAATAAAGATAGGAAAAATGGCTTTGTTTGAGAAAGGGAGTACAGGGCCCATTCACATAAAACAAGAAAACAAAAACAAAAAACAAACAAACAAACAATGCCCCCCCCCAAAAAAAAAGCAGTCCAGTTTTATGGGATGCTGTGGTGGGCTGGTTGATCATTATCATAGCCCTGGTTTTGTAGCTCAGGAAGAGTCCTGGTTTGAGGGATCATTTGGTTCCCACAAGATGAATCCTGATGACTTGAGGGACAATTCAGTTCATATGAGATCATTGTGTTGGTTGGGAGTTACGTGAGGCTCTGCTGGAATCCAAGGTGGCCCTAGATTTAGACATTGGAGATTTCTGGGTATTGTAACTGAATGTTCCTATAGCTCTAATATCCTGGTGTCCTCAGTCTTGAAGACCAATGGGGTAAATTTAGGGATAATAAACCTTGTTGCCAAGTTTTAGATAGACATTCCCTAAATGACTAATATTTCTTTATGTAGAGGTGACAAGGGATTTGACCCAGAGTTTTGCAAACTGATGGATTAGCTTTGTTCCCTTTTTAGTTACTTATTTGGCATCTATCTTTAAGCCCAAGGGAAAAGTCATGCCCTTTAGTAAAAACCACTTTTAAGTCCCTGACTGTCTCAGAAAAAAACAAAACAAGACAAAACAAGACAAAACAAAACTAACCACGAATCATACTTTTAATGAGTAGCAGGTTAAGGAACTAGGAATTTGTTTGTTCTCTGTCTGTATGTCTCTGTGTCAGTATGGATGTGTGTGTGTTGTACCCTGCACCATTCAAGCAACACCCCTGAATTATTACACAGAATGAGTTACTGAACAGAGTAGCCTGATCCATGAAGGGAATTGAGTCTCATCCTAATGGCCATGCAAAGCCTTCCAAGGGTTTGAAGCAAGAGAATGATGTGGCTATAAGTGCGTATTAAAAAGGTCACACATAGGATCTAGAAATAAAGGAAGCAGGAAAAACAGATTGGAGGAAGCCATAAAAATCTAGGTGAGAAACGGAAAGGGCTACTCGAGGCAGTGCAGGAGGGAGGGATGGGGAGTGGGGTGGATTCTGTAGAGCTTGGAGCCTGACAGTGCTGATGCGTGGAATAAAGAAAGTGCCCAAGTCATTATACACACTTTCAGTGGGTAACAATGGAGCTTGTAAAATTAGCTTCCATTTGTCACTGCCTGTGCTATAGAAATTCTCCAGGATTTTTCTCCTACACAGTTACAATGATGCTTGAAAGATTATTCGGCTTGTTGCTGACATTGTGCATACTTCAAAGCATTTCCTTGTTTAAATATCTCTTCTACGCTAACATTCACTACCTTTTTCTTCCATGACTCAAAGAAATGTTCTTGACTCCTACCAACTTGGATCTGGACAAGCAGAAGAACTTGGATTCTGGAGAATGAAAGGGCTTGTATTGCTAGTGTGCCCAGGACTATGTCTGCCTTTCCCTGGTTTGTGCACAGGGCTACATAGTCTCAGCTCTGCCTGGGCACCTCTAGCAGAGTTTGATCAAATGTGATCCCAAAGCTTCCTGCCTCCTCCCTCTGTAGAGCTCAGCCCACCACTGTTGTCACTCAAAAGGACAACTCACTCTCTTCCTTTCTCTCCCCACAAGGCTACTGTGACAATTATCCCCCATGTTTTATTCTGCACTGACATTTATTCTATGTATAACACAGATGAGTGTGGAATCCTTAAAAAAAAAGGGGTGAGCAGAGAGGATGGTGGAGAGGAAGAGAGAACCAGTGAGATGTGGAGGTGATGGAGAACCTCAAAGCTAAAAAGCATAATTCTTGGCTTGACCAAAAAGAACCACAATGCCATTCAGGTGGATATGTACAGGGTGGCCATGGAACCACTTGGGCAAGTTTGGGTGGTCCAGCTGCTTCAACACCAAAATCCAGCAAAGAGGGCATGATGTAGGGCAGTGGACTGTGTGAGGTCACTTGGGAGCCAGGGCCCTCCCTCCCAGTCTCTATTACTGTCTGCTTGTGTCAGCACCAAGGGAAGAGGCTGGAGTAGAACAAGTAAAAGATGTTCACACATCAGGCCTGGAAATGACATTCTCAAATCTCTTTAAAAACAACTTAATTGGGATTGAAGTTTATCCCTTCCAGGTATAAAATACAATGTTTTTGTTAACTTTACTGCAAGCTGTGTCAGTAGCAGACCAGACATGCTTGCGTCTTCAAACAGTGTCAGAATTTATTGAATCACAATAAATTCACAAGCTATATCAATTTTTTCAGTCTTATGCAGGTTGAATACTCAAGGTTTAGTTGGTAGCCAATGAACTAACTGGGAGACAGAGACTTGGCGTGTGTGGCTTGTTGACCTTGTGAAATGTTCTCCAGGTGATCTGATGAGACTACAGGTCAGTGTGATGTTACCACATCCCAGTGTTGGGGACCATTTTCATGTGATCCCAGAGACGATGTTGCATTGTCTGTTGGTCTGCTGTGTCAGACAAACTCATGGGCCTGGTTTTCTCTGATATAATTTAGATATGTCATGTGTCCATATGTCCTTAATTTAATTTGATAAGTTTATGAGTAGCAATTTTCATTAGCAATATTTATTTATCAGCTTATACCTTGCCATCATGTTGCGCAGTGGGGTTTTTTTTTTGTCAATAAATTTGGTATGCCTGACATCTGGTGTTTATTTATTTGCATGGACAAGTTACCAAGTCATTTTGTCTTGGTATTTGCTCAGAATAGAGCAAACTGTTGTTTTACAAAACAGTCACTTAAGGCAAAGAATAATCTTAAAGCTAGTATTCTGTACAACAAGGAGTAACTAATGGCAGGACACATCCTTCTTTACCCACAAGTGGTGTAAATTATCACCATAAATTGATTTTATAACAAGTGAGATCCCTTGTACCTATTTTCTGTTAATCTCTGCTTCTATTGCCCCAAACAGCCATATTCCACTGTCTCTATGGATTTGCCTTCCTAAACATTTCACACAAGTGAAATCATGCAATATGCGGTCTCTTGTTTCTGGTTTCTTTCACATGCGATTATGTTTTTGAGGTTCATCCTGATACAGTATGTGCTAGAACTTTGTATCTTTCTATTGTTCTATCTCAAGGGTAGACCCTGGCACTTTCACTTCTGCTCTCTTTCCGTTGGCTAGGACACAAGTCACATGGTCCAACCCAGCTGCAGGCAAAGCTGAGAAATGTGCTCAGAAGAATGGAGCCCGTCATGTGAACAGGTAGGCACACCCTGCCTTCTAATGAACCCATAAAAATCTGTAAATATACAAATGCCAATGAATGGGATATTTGTATGTGTGCTGGAGGGTAAACTGCAGGGTCCAGGTCTGAGTTGGTTCCATGAACAACAGAAAGTATGTGGGAGACGAAAGAGGGCACAAATCATAAACTAAGGGTCGGAGTAGCCCAGAACTGTAGACTCTGAAGAGTACAGTAGAAGTACCAGTGCAGATATTAGCCAGGTCCTTGGAGAACGGGAGAATCCACTGACATGTGGGTTACCATTAATGGAATGATTGAAAACACACTTTGCAAGAGCCCCAGAAAGAGCCTTTGGAGTGTCTAAAAGCAGCTCTCTGTGCCTTCAGTTTCCAAATCAGCAGCACATTGTGGACTCTTCTTGCTGTCTGTGTATATGCATCAGCATAGCTCAAAGTCTGGAAGCATCATTTTTAGAAAGAAAATATTACCCCTCCTTGCATTCTTGAAATAGTCATCAAAGTGGGAAATGACCTACAGAAAAAGTGTGGCCTTTGTAGGAGAGGGAAAGAATGGCATTCCTGGGCCTTGCCTGAAGCTGATGCTGCTACCAGAAGCTCAGGGTGTAGAGGTATGAGAGTTGCAGCCAGGGGAGTTATTTGAGGACATGTTGTGTTTCCTTTGATTCTTAGCAATGTTTTTCTCTTAGCACTTCAATCATTTGCCAGAATCAGGGAGGTAAGTTCTTAGGGCCAGAGAATTCCATCACTTGGAATAATGGACTGAGCAGTCCACATCCACCTGTGACTGCATGGCTTCTCTGAGACAGCTAGGGCCCTGCACCTGCTCTGCTGAGTACATACTCCAGTCCCAGGATGCTTCAAAACATCTTGATGAAGGCAGAAAGTGTTCTTGCTTTGGAATGAGAATGTTGGAAGTGCAGCTGGGATTCTGCCTGCTGCCCAGAGGGCAGTGGGATTATAGAAAATTCCACAAATAACTCTAAGGAGCCACTCTCAGATTAGTTTTACCTCATCCACAAATTCCATCCAGGGACAAACTGTATCTTTGGGGAAGGTCAAAAGAGAAGAGGTCAGGAAGAACACTTTGCTGAAACTTTGTAGGTGTTTCTTAGAGGAGCACTTAGTGTTCCCAAATCCTGAAAAATGGTAAGTTAGCTCCTAGGATTCTTATCTACCTCACCCCCTTGTTTAAGGACCCACAGCAAGGTGAGGAAGTATGTATCTGAGCAGGGAATAGAACTCAGGTCTTTGGCTCGTGGAGATTGGCCAAGTCTTGGAGACCTTACAGGAGGTCTCTGTCTGCCACTCTGCCAGGAGGAGCAGGTATGCTCTCAGTTAACCCACACAGCTCCCCAGCTGCCCACCATTTCTCTGGCGAAATGGGGAAATCGAGTTCGCATCTCTTGTGAGGTTACACAGCAGCAAGAGGCAAGAGTTGGGACTCAAACCTGGGTCAGCCTCATGTGCAAGCCCAAGGCCTTTATACACCCTGCAACCCCCAACAGAGTTCCTGACATTTTAACATGGTAGGGCTAACACATCTTGTCCCAAGCTGTGGACATTGCAGGATGGCCACAAGTGGAAGCAGTAGTCACTGACCACAACTAGGGGATCCTTTAATTAGAATGCTGCAAAGGATATATCCTGCCTTAGCTCTGAGGGTAGACATGGTTTCTCAGAGGGCCCACTGCACAGACCCTCTTCTTGTGAGGCAGCGGGCACTCTGTCTCCTCCATCTGGGAAGAGGTCCCTCAGGATGTTCCTTCCTGGCCAAGATGGGCTGTGCTTCTCTCTACAGGTGGATTCATCTTGCAAACAGTCTCACCATGGCCTCAGCCCTAGTCCTCCGCCTGCCAGGGCTGTCAGCAACATCCCAGCACGTTGGCTCCAGCCAGCTGGCACACTCCTGGCCCAGCCCTGCTGCCAGCAGGGCACTTTTATGACCCTGTTTGCTACTTTTCAGACCTAACCTCATTGCACTTCAAGGGCTGGAATAAAGCCTTCTGCAGGGCCCACTGAGGCTTCTGGCCTTCCTGCAGGCTGCTGGCCACTTGAAACTTTGCCCCTTGCTGATCACTCACATCCTGCACAGCTGGGAAATTCCTCCTGAGATCTTATTTTCAGCTACAGAGAGTCCCTCCAGGTACTGAGTACAATATTATTGCTCTTGTTGTTGCTATTGTTTGTGATCATATACTTCAAAACTTCCAAGGAACATGTATGAGATGTGATCAAAAACACAGTGAATGTTTAATTTTTAAAAAAGTTTATTACAGTAAAAACCGTATTACCATTAATCCACCTCAAAACACACCCTTTCACTTCTAACACTTATCCCATCATTCTTATCATCTTTGGAAGGAGTTCTTTTTAAACTTACACATTCATCATATATTTCAAATGCTTTGCCCTGCTACCTTTGTTTAAAAGGGTATTTTAAAGATAAAATCATGATTGGCATAAAATGTGAAATGAACACATGTCAAGTTTATTTAATTCATTATTCAAGAGTATGCTACAATGAATTCAAAGGGAAATTCAAAGGGCACACATATGTGAGCAAGCAGGAGTGGTGAAATGAACTCAGAAGTGAATGCAAAGTTGGTCAGTAGCCGTAGGGCCATCGCCCTCTGACCCCCACCATGTGGAGTTCATTTGCATTTCTATGAACGAGCATCAGTTGTGTGACTGAGTGTTCTACAATGTACAGAAGTGTCAGATGACTCAAAGACAAGAGGAATTGGATGACTCTGAAGGGGTGCATGAGACCAGACACAGTATCTTTCTGCCTGTTTCCAACTATTCCACAGTTTATCTGGACATACTCCTAAAGAGCCAAGTCATTAACGCATGAGCACATCACACCTCCTGATTGTGGGGTTACACGTTTTGGTTTCTTTATCCTCACCCTAGGGCTCCAAAATGGTAGTGGACCTGACTAAGGTAAGAGAGAGAACCAGCATTCTGGCCCTCTACTCTGATTTTTGAGCAGTTTCACAAAGCACCCCAAGAACTGAGGAAGGGGAGGAGCCTATGGGGCTAGATGGCAACAGCCTACTACAGGTGTGAGGATCTTAGGTTTCAGCTCATGAAAAATTTTCCTTTTTATTTACTTGTTAAACATAAAAACATTTCTGAGTTATTCACTGGTAAAGTTTGAATGGTGCCCTCTAAAAACATGCATTAGGGTCCTAATGCCAAGTACCTCAGAATGTGACCTTATTTGAAATAGGGCGGTTGTAGACATAGCTAGTTAAATTTAGGTGAGCTCATCCTTGAACAGGGTGAGTCTCTGATCCAATATGATTAGTGTTCTTCTATACCTCTAGAAGAGATACAGACCATGAGGGAGAAGACCATGTGACAATGGGGTGGAGTCTTAAGGATGTAAAGGAAGCCAGAAACCACCAAAAGTGCATGAGGCATGGAAGGATACCCTAGACCAGTGGTGGCAAAACTTAGAAAACAAGTGCCCAAATTGCAACCCAAAACCCACTTACTTATCGCAAAGTGCCAATGCTGCAATATTGAGGTTTTAGTTTAGAAAAATCAGCTGTTATCCAGTGTTAGCCTGCTAGAGTGACTTGGTTTGAGTGCTGGCAGAGAGGGTTCTGTGTGCCTGCTGTGACACATGTGCCATCGGTTTACCACCACCTTCCTAGAACCTTCAGAGGGAGTAAGATGCTGATGACACCTTGACTTTGGCCTTTTGAGCCCAGATCTGTGAGATAATAAATTTCAATTGTTCTCAGTCACTCAGTTGGTGGTTCTTTGTCATGGCAGCTCTAAGGAACTAATACAGTCACCATGCAGACAATGAATGATGCAAGGTGATGTATCAGGCTTGTCCTGTGGCTTTGGGGATACCACCTTGGTTGTTTCCAACAATGTGGGAATCTTGTATAATGAGAGTGGAGAAGAGATGGATTGCTTCTTCCCCCTCCAAAAGATCACTGAGGACTTAAATGCTGGAAGTTGAAAAACTGTCAACATATATGGATGTCTATTAGGTGGGTACTGAGGCAACCTTCAAGAATTTGGAAATGAGGGGAACGGAGGAAGGATAGAAGATAGAAGGGAGACAAGGAAAATCATAACTAAAAGTTATACCTTCAAGAAGATTGCAACTTCTTGGACCTAGTTGAAGTTACCCAAGGCTGTCTGTATCTACATTTCCTTGCTTAGTTTAGGCTCCTTTCCTTCCAGACCCATTACATCCAAAATTCCTTAAGCACACTAAAAATCCATAAATTAGCTTAACTGAGAAAGTAAAGAGCAGGAGTTTGATCTTGAGACAAAGAAACAAGTTGAGAGAATTCAAGAAATGCTTAAATTAATCCATCTTTTAAAAAACTGGCCTTTAAATGGGCCAGAACCCTTCTGGGGGATGGGCCACTTTTTCCTGGGGTTTCCACTCCTTTAAGAAAAGCATAAATGTTCTCAGTTCCAGGAAATAAGCACCTCTCTCTCTTGAAGGCCTGCTCTCTATTTCTTTGACTGAGTACTTTTAAATTTCTTTGTAACAAATCACCTTACGCCTCTTATGGATGCATCCTGAAAATTCTTTTTCTGTGACAGGAGTCAGTGAACCTACACACTTATTTTGCATGTGGGGCACATTTATGTCCCTTATTCTGCTGTTTTGGGAGCCTTTTTGGACTCTGTCTGGTGACAGAACCATTGATAGTTCTGCTCCAAACCACACAATAAAGTCACACCCCAGGGCAGCTTTTCTAAGATGTGACTGCTACTTCACCCACAGAGCCTGTCTACTCCTCACTCCTGAATAAGACATTGTGCTGTGCCCTTCACATGAGTCTCACTTTAATTCCAACAACATTGTCTCATAGGGCACATGTTTTTCTCTTTCCTTATTTTAAAGAAATTGAGGTGGACAGAGGTCAATAGTGGCTCAAGGCCCCCAGCAGGTCAGTAGGAGAGACAGTATTGGAAGCTAGGCCTGTATAATTCCAGAGCTGGGATCCTTCCACATCACCTCATCTAAAGCCACCAATTTGCCCAAGAAAGTGGAACCCACCAGAACACCAAGAGAAGAGACAGCTTCTGCATCCACCTGCACTCTGCCTAGTGGGCCTCATTGCCTTGTGCCACATTTCTGGTTTGGCTTAAATGAGAGTCCTGTTTCCATCCAGGTAGAAAGCATCACCATGGCAACTCTTGCTACATGGGGCTGCATAGCATTTCAGGAAAAAATAAATCTGGTTCCCAACACTTAGTGCTCTGTGGGTCTGAAGGCGGGTTTAATTGGCACTGTTCCCAACTGGCTCGGTGGACACACTTCGCATTTCGTATCCCTGATGTGGTATCCAGGATACCAGGCAACTTGATGACTTTGCTCCTGGAGAAGAGAGAGGAGGGGGGATTCTGGCTGTGTCATTTGCCTTGATTCTGGTTTGTCTGATCAAAGGAGTTGGCAGGCCTGCAGCTCTGTGCAGTTTTGAACCTGTGCTGTGTCTAACTTGTGTCCCCTGGTAAGGATCACCTGGGCTCTCTCCCACCTGCATCATCAGATCAGGGTTGCCTCCTCCTGCCAGCCCTCACTCTGGATTAGACATCCAGACACATCCAGAATACAGGGATGGCTTCCAGCTCTAAAAGATGGCTGTGGCAGACATTACTGACTGGTCAGCCAGTCACCGTTCCCCTTCTTTTCCTGCTAAATGCATCTGTCACAGTAATCTCTTTCCCCTTTGCTAGGTGTGCACTTTCTTTTAGGTTCCCTTGGACATCTAGATGGCCATCTGGCAAAGCGTTGGCCAGTGGGACATGAAGAGCATCTGGAGACTTCTGGGGTGATTGTCTCTCTTCTAGTAAAAAGAGACACAGAAAATGAGCTCCTTTACTTCTCTGCTAGGGATCCAGTGTGCTCTTTGGAGTCATCTGTGACCAGGAACATCGAGGACACTGAAGAAACACACTAATATGGTTGAGCTTCAAACCACACTGCAGCTGCCCACCTTCAGACCTCTGACTTTGTGACGTAGGAGTTATCTTATTGCCTGAGCCCTTGATGCTCCAGATGTGATCCCAGGTGAGCAGTTACAGTACCCTGGGAACATATGAGATATGCAGACTCATAGTCCTTTCCCCAGACCTACTGAGGCAGAGTCTGCATCTTAGAAAGATCTGTATGATCTGCACATGGTTCATGTGCACACAAGGATGTGAGAAAACAGACACAGAGAGAGAAAGAGAGAGATACAGAGACAGAGATAGAGAGACAGAGACAGAGAGAGAGAGAGAGACGAGAGAGAGAGAATACTTGTGGAAATTCTTTTGCACAGAGGTATGTTTACATTCACACATTTTTGAGATGATAAATTTTCATTGTGTCGGAGTTAAGAACAGAAGGAAGGCACAGCCTCCTCCACCTTTCCCTGCCTTCTCCCCTGTGAGCTGAAGTGGACACAGGGGATTCCTGGCAGGTCCACATTTCATTGCTGTGAGGTGTAGAGGGAAGTTGTGTTTGGGTCATGACATGTTGGGTTGGATCTTCTCCCTTCTCCTCTGAAGTCTGGCCATTAAGTTTAGGAAAATGAAAAACTTGCCCTGAGAGCCTAAATCTGTGTCTGAGGCTCTTTCTTTCAAAAAAGCTGGTTTCTCTCTCAAAGAAGCAGTCAGAAGAAAACACTACTGTGAATTTCAGCTTCAAAGCATTGTCAGAAGACAACGTTGAAAAAGAGAGTTCCCCCTTATGGAAGCATATTTTGTTCTCAGAAGTGAACTAAGAGGTAAAATTCCAGGGAAACTGATTTTTCCTCAGAATTAAAATTTTGTCTTTAACTCTGTCTCTATCTGTCTCTGTGCCTCTGTGTGTGTGTGTGTGTGTGTGTGTGTGCGTGTGTGTGTGTGCATCTGTCTGTCTGTCTCTTTCCTGAAAGCTCACATGCATGCAGGCTAATAGACGTTTGGGAGTGGGTATGTTACTTTTTCATCACTGTGACCAAATATGTGAGAAAGACAACTCAGAGGAGGAAAAATGTACTCTGGCTCATGGTTTCAGAGGTTTCAGTCCATGATGTCCAGGCTGCAATGTTTTAGGCCTGTGGCAAGGCAGATACATCATGGTAGGAGGGCATGGCAGAACAAAATTGCTCATTGCATGGCATCTAGAGAGCAGAGACACAGGGATGAAACTGAGAGGAAAGGACTCGGCTCTAGGATTATAGCCTCCAAAGTCAGGACCCTATGAACCACTGCCCTCAACCAAACCCACCACTCCTTTCCACTACCTCTCAATAATGCCATCCAATTATGATCCTGTCAATGTTGAGAGTTAGAGTCCTCATGATCCAAACACCTTTCAAAGTCTGTCCTCTGAACACAGGAACTTTTGGAGGGAGGATGACCCTTTAGATCTAAACTGTAACAGTGGAGGATCTCAAAGCTGTGGGACACTAGAAGGTTTCTC
This sequence comes from Dasyprocta punctata, assembly GCA_004363535.1. Classification (NCBI taxonomy): domain Eukaryota; kingdom Metazoa; phylum Chordata; class Mammalia; order Rodentia; family Dasyproctidae; genus Dasyprocta; species Dasyprocta punctata. Next base: position 37,691 of record RJWM01014898.1, read on the forward strand.
AGTGTCATTGCAAGAAGGCACATATCTACCAGTCCCAGACCTTCCTCCTCCGCCCTAGGCAGACTGAAGGCCAGACTTCTAGGAGAGTGGTGGCTTTCCTGAGGTCCTATAGCTTGTAGGTGCTGGATTCAGGTCTAGAACTAAAGTTCAGGTTCATTTATCTATGTGTTAATGCTATCCCCCAAGCCTGAGTCATATCACAGAAACTTGGGTACAATACATCTTCTTTGTGACTGTTGCCCAGAGATGAAACCTCTGCACTAGTCTAACCCACTACATGCAAGAAGTAGACGTGTAGTCCAAGGGAGCTACAGGTACTTCTGTAATCTTCTGAGTGCTTACTTAGTCTGACCCATCTGATTCTTTTATTACTAATGTTCTCGAAGAGATATAATGGCTTACCATACGGTTCTCTCTGACCTTCCTGCCTGGTGGCTTTGGGAAATTGATTTACAGTGTCTGAGCCATGGTTTCCTAATGCAGACCTCATAGAGCTGTTTGAGGATTAAACAGTGGCTATAAAGTACAGTGCATAACCACTGGTAAAATTTCAAAAGTGATAATGATAGTGATAAAGATAGTAATGCTGATATGGTGATGTTGACGACAATGATTTTGATTATCATGATGGTGGTGGTAATGATGAAATGATGGTACTGATGCTTGCATCTCTGGCTAGATCACTACTAGGAGTACCTGTCTGATTCCACTCCTTACCTTCACTCTTTATTTCATAGGTGGTTTCCTACCATCTAAGCTAGCTTATAAATGTCTGATACCAAACTGGGGCACTTAGCAACCGCTATGAGAGGAACAGAGAGGACAAGAGCTGGGGAGAGGAAGTCATTTTGTTCCTGGCCAGAGCTGTTGAGGTCTCCCTATCATGGACACTTTCTCCAGTTTCTGGGCCTTTCTGACCAGGGCAGTTTGCATTAGCAGCTTCGTGCCATCAGAGATGGGGTTCCGAGGAACAGATGCTGCCTAGCCTAATGCCGTATCCTGAGCTGGCGTGGACCATCACTACGTGATCTCTTAGACTCCTCCTGGCAGTCATCTTCCCAGAAAACTTTACCTAGGTCTGGCTTTTCAGTTCCCCGTTTCCAACCACAGGATGCCTCTATCTGAGCCCCTCTGATGTTAGGAAATGCTACCAGCTTAAGGATTTATTCATTTGAAAGGCAGTTCTCAGGCTAGGGGTGCAGCTCACTGGTGGTAGAGTGCTTACTAGTGTTCAGAAGGCTCTCAAAAAATCAATGTGCCTGTGATGGGTCACATATTAAGCTAGGCATTGTCAACATTTTTATGAGTCATGGTTATCCTTTTTTCCCTCTGTGTGTAACAACAACAATAGCTAATGGCTAACAGGATTCAGTGTTCTGTGCACCAGAATTTGTGACAGATCATTTATCCTGTTGTCTCAAACTGCACACACCCTTTCCCTTACAGGGAAGAGGATGGTGCATATCAGGTAAGTGGCTTTCTAAAACATAGTGGAACTGGGAGGTGTTGGCAGAATGTGTGCAGAATGAAAAAACTTAAAACTTCCACCTGGACAGAGCAACTTACTCTTTGCCTCTGGCCAGCCTCAGTGGCTTCTTCTAATTTTAGTTGATGAGATATCCACCTCCCTGCACTGACAGAATGAGAGGCTGAGCACCAGGGCCAAGGAGGATTTGAAGCAAATGACTCCTGACAACAGGATGTGTGGCTTCCCCACTGTGCCCAGAGTCAGGTCTAAATGGGAGGTAATGTCCACCAAAACTCTCTGCAAAAGCAGAGAATGGGGTAAAGGGTCTATAGCCCTCTACCTTCACATGGGTGGGGCAGCGGGGAGAAAGGCTGTCTGCAGGAGAAGCAAGGATGCTTATGCTGCTCCTCGTCCTCCTGAGAGTCCAGCTAGAGGTCAGGCTGGCAAGTGGCATGTGGTATTCTGGATGCAGCCCCTCCTTGAGAATAGGGTCTCCCCAAGGTTCATGCCCACCAGAAGCCTGTGACTGAGACTTTATTTACAAACAGGGTCTTTGGAAACGTAACCAAGTTCAGATGAGGTCCAAACTGGATTAGTTTAAAACTAAACCCAATATGAGTAGTTATCTTACAAGAAGAGGGAAATGTGAGTTTTTCCAGGTGGCTGACTTCAGTCTCTACTACCTCCAGAGGTCAAGGTGACATCTTGGGTCCCAAACCTCCTACTCTAAACCACCTTGTTAGACCATTAGCTGTGGCTCAAAGTCCCAGGTAAATATACTTACCAGATGTTACATTCCAATGGTTTGTAGATCACTTTTCAGGAGTCAAGGGCAAAGGCCAGGCCTCAATTTGGGTAAAGTTAATACTTTACTACTTATTACCTAGTACACACTTTGAATATGCATAAATGTCCACACAGATATCCCTACACACATACATCTACACACATGTATGTATGTGTACATAGGCATATGTACCTACACATGTATATCAGGAATGTGGAGTCTCATATGTTCTTGGTTGTCCAAGATGTTGTTTTGCAAAAGATTCTGGCACTGAGACTCTCCTGCTCTGAGACTTGCCTGCTCTTCCTCTTTCCCCTTAGTGGTCTCTTCCCATGCACGGTGGTCAGTTCCATCTTTAAGTTTGCAAGACCCTTCTCCACTAAAGAGCCATTAGTTCATGTGTCAAGTCATCCCTACAGATACAGCTGTCTGCAGAAACCTGAGCACTAGGCTAGGACATCAGGGCAAATTCAGACTGGGAAAGTTCTTGGCTTGCAGTTAGCTCTACTGTTGTGGAGATGAAAGATGCATCAGCTCACTGCCATGTGCTGGGGACTGCCCAGGCTGCACATTTTCTGTAAATGTGCAAGGTCTGTGACTACTGAACATTCTACTATCCAATTAAAATTAATATCTGGAAATGCCATTGTGAATTGTTTTTGGAGCATTCTTCTGGTGGCTGGTTGGACCCACACACTGAATGTCTTCTTGTTTTTATGGTAACAGGGAAATTAAAAGCACATGGCAGTTTTCAGGCATGTTTTGAATTTTCAAGTCCTGATTCCCCTCAAGGGAGGGCTGAGCAGCTCCTCAACTGGCTGCCTCTTGATCCCTCCCTGTACAAACTCTGAGGCTCCTGGGAAGTGGACCTCAGGGCTGCTTGGAAGCAGAATCTGCAACTGGCCCAGTGTCCAAGACCCAAGAAGTACTGCCACCCTCAACCTCCTGGGCAGGTCCCTGTGAGGTGGGGTGGAATTGCTGCATGCCTTTGAGACTGACATTTCAGGCCCAAGATAAAGTAAGTGGAACCTTGGGGATTCTAGAGCCAGTGCACCCAAAGGTTTGTATTCCAACAACAGGACTCAAGATCAGTGATTCGGCTCAAAGGGCTTTGAAGAGCTGCTGGGAAGCTATTTCTGGGGTCAGTGAAAGGCTTGAGGGAGGGCCTGGGGCTGCCTTGCAGGTCCCATGAAAGCTGTCCCAAGAAGGCTGCCAATGCCTGGGTATTTAGTTTCAAGTTTGCCTTTTCAGAAGGTTCATTTACTGGGTGTGAGAAGGAGGCCAGGGTATAGCTGCCTGTGGGAGGTTGCTCAGGGAATTGGGGCTTCTCAGGAACTCAGTGAAGGTTGTGCCTGGCCAGCCTCTGCACGGCAGATGTGGGGGATGGAAGGCTGAGGGAGTATTTATGTGTCTGCTTCAGAAAGGGGCTCTGGGCCACCCAGGGGGGCCCTATCTTGAGGGGCGTGTGACCCAGTGGTCAGAGTGGCATGTCCCCATACTTCTTACTGTTTTATGGTGATTAAAGATGAGGTCATTGGATGTGCTCAGGGCTGGTGGGGAAGGCTGGGTAAATGTGTGAGTGCACCTGCCTCCTGGGAAGGTTGTCACCAAGCAAGTGCTCTTGAGCAGAAAGTCACCTGTAGTCACCACTTTACACTAGGGGCTTGTAGAAGGCAAAACAGCACTTCTCCATGGGAATGGAGTGAGGAGGAGGGGCAACCAAGGTTTTGGCCCTAGTACCCTTCAGCACAAGAACCCATGGGTGAAATGGCAACTCTGTAGTAAAGAAGACATCTTCCAGCGCCACTTCCCAGCTTGCCTCCTTCGAGCCCTGTCATTTTCTAGGTCCTCAGTTTGCCTGGTCTCTGTTTCAGCTTGTTCTGCAACTTTCCTGTTTTCAGGGACTCCAGGAAGTCTGACTCATAAAGGAATCAATTGGCCAACCAGAAAACTCTCATATCTAAGGGCCAGCTCACCCCTGATATTCCTCTGGAAGAATGAACAGCAGAGTACCAGCACCTTCCCTGCAGGCTGGAGCTCTGGCCTCAGGAAGCCTTCAGAACCCTCCTGCCTGCATTCTGTAGGGCCCCAGCCTGTTGACTTTTCAGATCCTCCCTCTGCTCATCCCAAAGATGATCCACCCTGAATTCTGAGCCATTATCTGTCCTGACACTGCCTGCCAAAACCTGTCACCTGTGGCAACAACCTTCTCCCATCTGACAAGGGCTCCAGATATCTTCTGGCCTCGAATAAGCCTGCTGGCCCCTCCAGGATTGCTTGCCCAACCACTTGTCCAGAAGCAAGACTGCCATAGGGTGCTTAGAGGAGTTTCTCTGCCCTACTCAGGGCCCCACGTAGCTTCCCAGCTCCCCTAAGGCAGCCCCATGTTCCAGTGACTACCATAGTATAACAAACAACCCCAAACAGTGTCGTGAAGCAACTATTTTTCATGCTCGCAGAATCTGTGGACAGGAATTTGGATAGAAAACAAATCTGGGAAGACTTAAAGGTGAAAGGCAGACCTGATGGCTATGGCTTGAAGCCCTCTGCAGGTTTATTCACTCACGTCTGGAGGTTGAGGTTGGCTGTGGCTTGGGGCCTCAGCTGGTGCTGTTGGTGGCTACACCAGATAACAGCTTCTCCATGTAGCTCCTTGAGTGTCTGCACAGCATGGTAGCTAACTTCCAGACACAAGTGTCCTGGAAAAGCAAAGCTACATTCTCTCATCTCACTGTACAAGTCAGACAGGGATATTTTTACTATCCTTGGTTAGTCCCACAGTCATATGGTCAAGAGGAGGGGGCATCCATCTAATGGAACAGCATCAAGGTCACATTATTGGAAGAGTGTATTGTGAATAACATAGGTACTTATTTATTCTGATTTGTGGAAATATAATTTTCATGGAGTATGACTGTTAATCCTGATGTGTCAACTTCATTGGGCTAAGTAATGTTTAGTAGATTAGTGGAACATGCTCTTGAATGTGTCTGTGTGAGCCACAGAGGCATGAACTTGGGTACATCATAGGGTCCCTTATCTCTTCTGAAGCAGAAGATTAAGGTATGGCAAATTTACAGGGCAATTGGACATGACCTGTCAATCATGGAGGCCTGTCAATCATGACCAGGACACACATGCAGAACAGCTTCAGAGTCCTGCATAGGACAGCCTGGATCTGATGTCAGGATGGGAGTATAAAAGATGGTAGTCATTGGCCTCACAGCCACTGTCTTCTTTCTTTTCCAGTGGCCCACTCTGCATGCAGAGTATATTTTCTTTACCCGCACTCACTCTTCAGAGCACTTATTTTTTTTCAGAAAATTTCATTTTTTCCTACTATTACCTTTAATAAACGTTAAACCTCTACATTATTTGGTTGTCTTGTCCAGTTCTTCAAACAGGACCCATGCGTACCCCATCATCTGCTAACGGTTTCTCTCTATCCCTGTTCCCCTGCTCTGCTTCCCAGATGCCATGAACTAAAAGCTTTGCTCCACTGTGTCTTCCTGTTACAATGTTGGTGCCTTCAACCCAGCTGGTCATAAACGGAATCCCCCCAAACTGCGAGCTAAATGAAACCTTTCTGCCATTAAATTATGAGTTGGTTGTTCTGTTCAACTAATACATGGAGTAAAATTGCAACCAGTTAAAAGCCACCTTTTAAAATAAAGAGTATACCCAAAAAATACAACTTGTCATCCCAGGATTCACCAGCTCATCCACTCTGGCTCTTAATGAGGCAGGGAGCTAATAAGACTTTAAAGTAGGTTAAATTAAATCACTTGCTCAAGGTCAAACAAAAAGCAAGCTACGGAGATGGGTTTAATTCATATGGTCTGACTCCAGAGTCCAGGCATATAAACCTGTGGCAAGGAGCACACAGGAGTTTGAAGTAGATGCCATATAGGAAATAAATAGGCAGCTACTTTGTGGTAATAAAGAGGGGAAAGAAAGTAAATGGTTAATCAAAGGACTAAGCTGATGCACTCCTTGAGGTAAGGATCAAGATGCATGGAATCCAGGGTGAGACTCCATAAAAGTCAAATGTCTCCTTTGTGTTTATGGAGGAACCTCTTCTGCTGTCCTTAACTAGGCTGTCTGGCTACCGAATAGCCAGCTTTGCTGTCTTCTCCAGGATAGTGTCTGCAGAACAGCCAGCTGTGTTTCTTTTCTATAATAAACCTTTATCTTAGCCACAAAACTGGCCCATGTACAACTTCCATTTTATATCTGTGCGAATGCTCGCGTTAGCTGCTGACATCCTCACAGAGTTCCTAGAGAGGTCAGTCATAGTTTAATATATCAGCCCTTCTCAAGAGCTGCAGATCTTGGGTGGATGAAAAGGATGGAAGTTCCTAGTAACTTCCCCCATCCCTGGGGGACAATTAGAGAAAATTCCTATGAAGGGAGATCCCTGGCGGCAAGTTTGGATATCTTGCTAATGAGCGGGTGGGAACTAAAACTACACCATGTTGGACGATGTTATGGATGTGATTCATTTCTCCTCGCCTGGGTAAAGCCTGATGCTTAGTGAATGTCAAGTGGCAAGTGCTTCACTTTGAGCCTGGTACTAACCGTCAACAGCTGTTGGGGTCTAATGAGCCAGGTGTTGTTAGGAGCCTTGAGGCCGCACTGGGTCACCAGGAAGGGCATGGATGCCAGAGCTTGCCTTCTTATTGTTAATCTTCATTTGGTCAATTAACTTCATTCAACTGATCCTAGGTGAGGTACTCTGCCTTCCTGTGCCACCATCTGCTCCTCTGTAGGGTGAGGATGCTGCTAGCTCCTTAGTTGGGAGTCAGTGGTCTCTGAGGCATTTGAAATAGTGACCAGTATGTGATAAGCACCATGCGAGTTACTGCTTCTGGTTGTTTGTCAGAATTAGTTGGCCAGTTCTCACCATAGCCCTAGGGGGTGGATGCTGTTCTTGTACTCACTGTGTGGATGAGAACACTATAGCACAGGGGTATAATGGCAGGCTGGTATCATTAGAAGGCAGAGCCAGGAAGTTGAACAAAAGGAGGCTCCGGGGGCCTGCAGGGAGGTCAGGAGGGAGGGGAGGACACCATTCTGTGAAGCAGGTGACCAATCAAAGGCCAGAAGTGAAGTGGAGCTTACAGAGATGCCTATGGAGTACGGCTGGAGCCTGGAAATCCAGGATTTATGATGATCCTGAAGCGAGAAGCCCGCACAGCTTGGTGAGCCCTAGTGCCCATCCACAGGTGAGCACTGGCTGGGTTCCCATTGTCTTATGCGCCAGGGCCTGTGCTAAATCAGAGAGCAGAAGAAGTAGGTCTGCCCTTTCTCTGAGAGGCTCTCTCAGTTAAGGTATATTTAGCTCAGACACATAGGAAACCTAAACAGTAGTGATTTAAAGAAGTAAAGAGATTTCCTTTGCATAACATTCAGTTTGGAGCTCGGCCACACAGGGCTGATTCTGTAGCTCACAAGTCACTGGAGACTCTATCTGTTTTTAACACCTGAGTTCTGTCTTGCCATCTTTAATTTGTACCTTTAATCCTCATTGCTACTTCCAGATATCATGTTCATGTTCCAACCAGGAAAACAGACAAAAATAGATCCAAAAATAAAAGAGTGCCAGGAAACTGGGTCTATGCTCTTTAAGAAAGTTTTGTAGGAAGCTACTCTGTTATGCATAGCTAGCTAAATTGGAAGAGAATGTGGGGAGATAGTTTTAATGGGATCCACTTCCATTTTGATAATGGTCTTGGACAAAACCCGTTTTCCCTAACTTCTAAAGAAGAAAAGAAAAAATAGTTGGGAGGGAACTGGAGGGGTCTGTCACAGAATTTGAAGTCAGGGGAGAAAGACAGACATATGAGACAATTATAAAGGGAAGGTGCCTGTGCAAAGGGAAGCCCAAGGCCCTGGGGAACTCTTTGAAGCTAACAAGATGAGTGGAAGGTGGAAGGAACAACATCTCCACGGCAAGACTGACCATTGGAGGGCTGGTCTACTATCCCTGGTTCTTCACTGCTGCTCAGTGTGGGCTTGGCTGGTGATTTTCTTTGATTGGGAGATGTGATTGACATGGCACAGTCATGGCTGGGCTTGCCATCTGGCTCTTGTGTGACCCGACATGAGAAGAGCTTGCCCAGGAGAGCTACTCTAAAGGTGGAGTGTTTGGGTATGCATCACTATGGCCCCTTCCAGCCCGAGATCTTGCTAGACTTTCAAGCATCCTATGTTTAAATGTTACTGGGATTAAGACTCAGTGCAAATGAGTCTTAATCATTTTTGCCTAATGTATAGAATCTTCAGGCTAATTTTTGCTAAGAAGTTACTGCAATGTGTTATGGTTAAATCTGGAGGCTCCATAAGTGAATTCACTACAGTATCCCTAGTTTCTAAGGCACAGACTTGATGTTCAGTAGGGTATCAATTCATTTGCTGAATGAATGAAGAACATTATAGTTGAGCAGAGGAGGAGCTAGAAAGGCAACCAGAAGAGAGGACACAGTACATCCACGTGGTAGGATGGGGAAGGATGTCGTGTTATAGGAAGATCGCTCTCTACCCGCTGATGTGCTCAAGGGAGATGCGAATACTAACCTCACTGGATATGTGCTACTTACCAATATTTTGGCATAGACACAAGATTTCTAAGAAGATGTTTACAAATTTGAGTGCTGTTTAGAATTTATGCATTTCAATTAAACTCATTCTACTATGTGAAATTGTTGTTGAAGCCACTATCTCTCCCTGAACGCTAATTAGCAATCAAGCTGCCAATGTGTTCTGCAGATTTAAAGAAGGCTGACAAAGATGATCTTTTATTCACTGGGAAACAAATTAATAAGTGTGCATGGTTCTTTCTAATAATCTCCACTGCTTAATGAGGCTTGGAAACTTGCCGAAGAAGTAGGCAAGCATTCAAGCCTGACTCCTCTCTGTGTTTTTTAAAAGTGATTCTGTTTTTCATTATTAGATATTATACCTAATGGAAAAAAATAACAAGTGGATTGTTTCCTCAGCCTCTTTCTGCTAATATCTTATGTCTGATGCAGGAAAATGAAAGTCCCATTTTAGGGCTTAAATAGTGCCCAGAGGCCACATTCCCCCACCGTGTCTGGTGGGCTTCATGAGGGCAGGGACCCTGTCCTGTTGAGACTGAGGTTACCAGCTTCAAGCACAAATGCTAGGCTGCATAGAACAGGTGCTCACCTGTCATGTGCTGTGTGAAGACATTAACAAATTGCTATGGGGACTGGAACCCATAACCTTTAATAAAATTTGCTGAATTTACAGAATAGTTGAAAACCTTTAACCTTCATTTCAATGTAATATTTTGCTGAATTTGATCTCTCTCTTTCTGTGAATATGTATATTATTATATTATGTATCATAGTATATGCATATTACATATCATATATGTTTATATAGAATATACATATATACATATATTTTAGATGATTCATGTATACATATGCCCATATATATGAATGTTTGAAAATAAGTTACAACTGTTCTGACAATTTATTTCATTTCTAAAAACTTCAGTACCTATCTTTTGGGAACCGAAAGATTTTCTTAGTGTGACATAATGGATATATATATATATATATAATCTTTTGTTCCAGACACAGCTCCTAAATTCCATAGAATTTCCTGGGTTATAAGATTATCTTTTGTTCCAGTGAAAAGCGTCTTGATGTCTTGTGGATAGCTTCAGGATGGGAGGGTGGTCACCAGAAAGACCAAGCCATGATTAGAAGCCTAGAACTTTCTGTCCTACTTTATCTCCCTCGAAAGAGAAATAAGCTGGAGATCGAATCATAATCACATTAGCATGTGGGCATAAAAATCTCATCACAACAAGGTTTAGAGAGCCCCCAGGTTGGCGAGCACATTCATATGCTGGGAGGGCAGCACACCCCAACTCCCCAGAGACAGAGGCTCCTGTGTCAGGAATCCCTCCAGACCTCAGCCACGGTAACTCTTCCTCTGGACTTTGCACCTGAATACTTCATTTTATGGCCTATAATAAACCAGGAGATGGAAGCTTCCCTGAACTCTGTGAACCCCCACAACAAATTATAAAACCGCATTTCTATAGGAGTCCCCAATTAATAGCCAAGTCAGACATATGGGTGGTTAACCTGGGACCCACCACACAGACGACTGGCATCTGAAGTGAAAGAAGTATTGTAAGTCAGCCCTTTGCCTGCGGGTGTGTACACAAATACCCAGTTAGCTTGTAGTTAACAAGTAACTTGGGTTGATAGGTACTTACTGTCATAACTGACTTGTAGAACAGCCAGTTGGTGTCTGGAGATTCAGAGGACTGTTTGGACACATACGTAGTGTCAGAAATGAAAGGTCTGGGGGAATGTAGAGGAAAAAAAAGTATTTTTTCCTTTTTATTTATATAACCACAATATTATGATTCCATTTGAATAACAGTCATTTGAATTATACAATGTCCAGTTTATTTTCTGCCCTAAGAGTGTGTTTCATATCTAGTTTCTTAAACCTAAGATTCCATTCAGGTACACACATTGTGTTTGGTTGTTATGCCTAAATCTTTTAAAATCTAGATTGATCTCTCCCCTTTTTTTCTTTCCATGACATTAAGTTTTTAAAGAGTGCATATCATCTTTCAGAAAATCCCCCAGTCTTGGTTCGCATTTCCAGATATTACAAATTGTCTTGCTGCTTTGTCTTACTGTGTCCTTGTGCCTATTTTATGTGTTCTTCTGTCCTCTGCAGCTGCTTTGATCTGGGTGTTGGGTTGAGGCTCTATCCTCTTTCTTTGGTGAGGGATGGGATTTTGTGTGGCATGGAATCATGCTGTGCCATAGTTATTCTGCTGATCTCTTGACTGAGGTGTCAAAAGTGACATGTCTACAAACTGGGCCAGCTCATCCTTCGCGAGGAGCCAGGTGTCTGTGGGGTAATACACTGGCATGTGTGAACATCCTGTTCCCTGACAGCTTGTCACACAGTACAGTTCTGGCCTAATTGAATCATTGTACTAAGGTTGCAGAATGGAGCTTTCCTGTTTCTGCTGCTTTCTGTAGCTGCGCCATTCCTTAAGGAGAAACTTCTCTGCCCATCTCCAATTGCAAACCACTTGGAAGAGTTCTTTTACCTCTCTTTCCTTTGGGGAGTTCAATTTCAGCTCTTGGAATCGTTATGAGACTCAATAAGGCAAAAATAGTTTATAAACTGTGAAGTCCCATATATGCTTAGGCACACTATAGAAAATTACTCCAGATAATTTGAGTTGAGTAAGGAGAACTGTAAGTGA